>JAWZYT010004050.1:0-135000 GCA_034508575.1 Petrolisthes manimaculis
GCATGTTTATAATTGTGTATGGTACAGCAAAAATATCTCGTGTTTACCTACTTGTGTTTAGAAATTTATGTATATATTTATATGTATGTATAGTATGTATCCTCTCTACCACGACCTACAATTCACTACAAGCAAACACCAAGGTAGGTAGGTAGGTAGGTAGGTAGATAGGTAGGTAGGTAAGTAGGTAGGTAGGTAGGTAGGTAGGTAGGTAGGTAGGTAGATAGGTAGGTAGGTAGATAGGTAGGTAGGTAGATAGGTAGGTAGGTATTGGTAGTGGGTCTGACTCACGACACTGACTAATTGACTGACTCACTCTTTGGGCATTTACACTCGCTCCTGCCATACTGTATATATAGGGTCATAGATTATCCCCTACCCGAGCACCTCTATATAGGGAGAGAGTGTAGGCTAGTGTAGTGTAGTGGGGTGGGGTGGGGTGGGAGTGGTGAGGAAGGGAGTGGGTGTAGTGAGGTTAAAAAGGGAGGGAGAGTGGTGGATTAGGGAGGGTTGGGATGCTGTGGGATGGGGAGGGAGAGTGTGGTGGTGTTAAGATGGAAGGGAGAGTGTGTTGGGGTGGAGTGAGGGAGAGTGTGTTGGGGTGGAGTGAGGTGGGAGAGTGGGTGGGAGGAAGGAGTGGGATTCAATGGGGTGGGGAGGGAGAGTGTGGTGGTGTAAGTGTGGTAAGTGTGTGTGTGTGTGTGTGGACGAGAAGAGAAGAGAGTGTGTGTTTGTATGTGTGTATGTGGACGAGAGAGAGAGAGAGAGAGAGAGAGAGAGAGAGAGAGAGAGAGAGAGAGAGAGAGAGAGAGAGAGAGAGAGAGAGAGAGAGAGAGAGAGAAGGACAAGGAAAAGAAGAAAGAGATGAAAACAGGGAAGAGGAGAAGGAAGAGATAGTGAAGTTACATTACACTACAGTACACTAAGCTACTCTACGCTACACTACTCTACGCTACACTAAGCTATTCTACGCTACACTACTCTACGCTACACTAAGCTATTCTACGCTACGCTACTTTACGCTACACTAAGCTATACGCTAAACTACTCTATGTCTTAACAGCAGGCAACGCAATATGCATCGAAATAGTGATTAATAACATCTAAGGCTATGTATACTGTATATAGATATTATTTTCCCAGTAGGTCCTATAGGTGTTTCAAGGAGTGCACGTGTTTGTTTTCAGCCAATCAGCCAATCAGTAAGCCATGTTAAGTCTGATGTATATTATGTGATTGTTGATTACACAAAGGTTATAAATGGGGAAAGTATTTTTGGCCACAAGAATTCGTAAACACGCTGTCTTCAGTTGTCTTACTTAGAGGGTTTGGAACTTAGAGAATTTTAAAGACTACGTAACTGTAATACAATATTATTATTATTATTATTATTATTATTATTATTATTATTATTATTATTATTATTATTAGGTTTGTTGATTAGCGTGTACCGAGTCAATTTTAAACTTTACAACATAGAGAAAATGAAAGACTACGTAACTGCATCACAACATTATTATTGTTATTATTATTATATGGTTTGTTGATTAGCGAGAACCGTGTCACTCATTAATAGTACTTCAAGAATAATAACATCTCTTAACATATATCCAACATGTGTAAAAATTCCCGTGGCCAATTGTACAGTATTTTATGGTAAATCTGGAGCAACTAATTCCTCTGAACTATTCCAAGCAACCTGACACCATTATTTCTGTCGAATTGGTCTCAGTTTCCTGGCATATTTTGGAGGAATCAAGATGCTCTAATGTAGTAAAAGTGAATGTACTATCCCTTATCATTTTAATGGGTGAATTCTTTTTATGGTAAAGGTAACAAAAGTTAATTACCCCCTTAATCAAGGGACCCTGTTTTGTAGTCAGAAAATTGGTGGTAAATGAGTCCTTCAAATAGTGCCACGAAACACACACACACACCTATAAGGAAGGAGCTTGTTTCGTGGCATGGTTAGGAGGAATCAGAAGTCTTCATTTTTTTATACACAATCACAGGGTCTTTAAGAATCTCAGTTTTTTTTTTTTTTATCTATCCAGGCTCAGCTGCTGCTCTTCTTTATCTATCTGTTGCTGATGATTCTAATGTATATTTATTACAAACTTTGGATTTCTTTCTTTACCATGTATTATTATTTGTATGTATTATTATTTTTTGTTTAACATCAAAGCTAATTATTCATGTATGTTCATTATAACCAATGTTTGTTTTTTTGTTTGTGTTGCAGTTTCTGTTTTGTTGTATTTCCTTTGTTTGCACATACTACCATTTATTTCCTCTAAGTTATTATAAGTTACTATATCATGTCATGAAATAGAATTGAATATATCAGTACAAAATAATATGAATATAAATTCATATAATCCTGTATAGTTAAATCAATAGAGATTCTAGAGAGTCGAATATTAGTATCCTAAAGAAAGGATTATCATATGTTTATTTCCTAAACTTTACCATCAGTGAGAGAAGAAACTGACAGACAATGTGTATAGGCTAAATCATGTTAGGTTCATCTGTTTATTTTCTTAATTTTACCATCAGTGAGAGAAAAAACTGACAGACAATGAATATAAGTCATGTTAGGTTCAGCTCTTTATTTCCTTAACTTTACCATCAGGGAGAGATAAACTGCAACTCTCCTGTAATTATTTAGTATCTGTGTTAGGTTATGGTGTTGGTGTTGTTGTTGTTGGCTGTGGGGTGGAAGTGTTGCCCTGACAGACCCTATACAACACATGCCTGGTTGTTGTCTTTACAGGAGGACTATTGTGGTTTCATGCCCTACACACCAGCTGTAGGGGCGTTCAGGCGTCGATTCTAAATAACCACCCCCTCCCCTCAATCCAAACCCACTCACGTATACCCATGCAACCTCAACACAACCCTCATATTATTTTATATTATTATATACACATTATAACCTTATACACTGAACACTGTCTAAATGTTTACTATAGCTTAATACACATTGGTATGTAGAGTAACCTTATCCTAATTATACACACACACACACACACACACACACACTGAAAATATCTAGCAAGGATAATTTTATCCTAAACACAATCTTAGATCTACACACACACATACACATACAAAACTGCACAGTGAAAATATCTTGCTAGAATAACCTCATTCTACACACACACACACACACACACACACACACACACACACACACACACACACACACACACACACACACACACACACACACACACACACACACACACACACACACACACACACACACACACACACACACACACACACACACACACACACACACACACACACACACACACACACACACACACACACACACACACACACACACACACACACACACACACACACACACACACACACACACACACACACACACACACACACACACACACACACACACACACACACACACACACACACACACACACACACACACACACACACACACAAACACACAAGCCTCACTAGTGTGCTTAATAATATAATGAAACACAATAAACAAAAACTTAAAAAAAAAAAAAGCATGTGTGAGATATTGACAGAAACAAAATTAAAATAAAAAAGATTGGCAAGGATTGTATTAAACTGTCGAAAATAAATTATGAGGTTTTACTTATAATTCGCTTGACTTAGATAGATAATATAGGAGTCAAATTGGAGGAGGAGGGAGGGAGTTAGGGAGTTAATTAAGGGATACTCTCATGACGATAAAATTTAATAACAATAATAATAATAATAATAATAATAATAATAATAATAATAATAATGGTAGTTTGTGATTCCTCCACCCAATGCCTTGTAACAGATGGTCCCCTATTGGTAACACTGATGGGGTAGTCTGTTTTGTGGCATAGTTTGTGGGAATCAGGGCATAGAAGTAGTAGTATCATTATTATTATTATTATTATTATTAACCGGCGGTGTTGCCATCGAATAATGTCTTGTTATTATTATTATTTTTATTATCAGTAACCTTCTAATTTGTCAACAAGAACAAGTGATTATTTATTTTATTCCCTTGAAGGTGGATTATAATTACGTTAATAATATTGATCAGAGGGCTGTACCATATTCAAGAACATTTATTTTGTGGTGGTGTATACGATGGTGGTGTGTATGGTACCGGTACGATGGTTGTACTGTTTGTCTATGGAGGCAAGCATCGTACCGGCACCCCACACCATCATCATCGTATACACCACCACCAAGGATGTATGTTCTTGAATACGACCCAATGTTTGTCTATAATTAAATACTTCTACCCCCCCAACCCCCCTAACCCCCCCCCCAACCCCCTCCTTCCTTCCTCCAAGATAATAGTTAGTTATTTAGGGGGTAATCCACTTTGTGTGTGTATTCATGATCTCATCAAATATTTACATTATTTTATTTTCTTCATTTTATTTTTGTCTGTATATGAGTTTTTCTTCGATTTTATTTTATTTTTTACGTATCAGTTCACTTTATTTTTTCCTTTTCAATTTTTAAGTTCAGTGTTCAACTTTTTGCATTAATATTAACATGCACCCTTTGACTGACGCCTTATAAGATATATATACGTCACGTTAACGCCAGACGCTACAAATAAAAAATAAAACGTACTAGGGCTAAAATTAAATATCTAACAGACGCATGTACTGCTGAAGGTAAACAACTTCACCACAACACTATATAATTACCACCTTCACCACAAACCACAACTACTACAGGATATCAATCAACTTACAATTATACAGAACCATAAATACAGAACAACTACAATACGACTACAGCAGAAACATACAACTACAACACAACTACAGCTGAAACATACAACTACAACACAACTACAGCAGAAACATACAAAATAACAACATAGTATCATCTCTCAAAAGGCTACATTTATATTCCATATATATATATAATTAAGGAGTTCTTCATAATTATATATAAGGGCTCCTGAAAATACCCTATATATCAGAAAATTCCCCAAACATCATTCAGTTTCTTCTTGGGAATTTCCTCAACTTGGATACATTGTAGGTGGAGACATCGTGGGTTCGTATACAAGGAAAATCATACTATACTATACTGTCCTCTTATCCTACTTAGAATTACACATTTTTTTTTTTTTTTTTTTTTTTGACACCACAATAACACTAACCCTAAACCCCAACACATGCACACACACACACACACACACACACCACAAGAGCTACCATAACACACACACACCACAAGAGCTACCCTAACACACACACACACACACACACACAGACAAGACGTACTATAACAGTACCACAAACATACATTAAAGTCAAACACACACACACACAACACACAACACACAAAACACGAGCTAAAATAACGATAACACACACACACACTTAAACACACTTTTCTCTCCTCCTCCTCTGAGATTCACACTGGTAATAATAACTAAATGAGCTTGTCCTACTTACCTACTTACCTACCTACTTACCTACTTACTTACTTACTTAGCCTACCTCTACCTACCTACCTACTTACCTACCTACTTAGCCTACCTCTACCTACCTACCTACCTACCTACCTACTTAGCCTACCTCTACCTACCTACCTACTTACCTACCTACTTAGCCTACCTCTACCTACCTACCTACTTACCTACTTACTTAGCCTACCTCTACCTACCTACCTACTTACCTACCTACTTAGCCTACCTCTACCTACCTACCTACTTACCTACTTACTTAGCCTACCTCTACCTACCTACTTACTTACCTATTTAGTCAACTTTTACGACGTCGAAGGAGATGGGTGTAAATTAGTGAGAAACTTCAGTTCGTCCCTTCTCCAACCCAGCTTCACTTCGGCTGCACATACGGCCTTGTGAGTTGTGGGTTGTGAGTTGTGTGTGTGTAAGTGTGTCTAAGTGGATGTTGTAGCACTTGTATATGTTGTTGTTGTGAGTTGTGTATGTGTGTGTTTGTTTGTGTCAGTGTCGATGTTGTAGCACTTGTATATGTTGTTGTTGTGTGTTGTGTATGTGTGTGTTTGTTTGTGTCAGTGTCGATGTTGTAGCACTTGTTTATGTTTTTGTTGTGGGTTGTATGTGTGTTTGTCAAAGTGGATGTTGTAGCACTTGTATATATTTTTGTTGTGAGTTGTGTGTGTGTGTGTCAAAGTAGATATTGTAGCTCTTGTACAGAATATATGGTTTTGTGTGTGTATGTGTGTTATTGATATTGTAGCTTATGTATATGTTGTCATGGTGGTGTGTATATATGTATATATGTTAAAGTATATAACCTTTTTTATGTATATATTTGAATTGTTATTTTAATCTTAATTGGATTTTGTTTCTTGATTTGATTCTAATGTCGATTTTGAGTTTAATTTTTTTATTTACATATTCTTTTTTTATATATACTGGGTTTTTTCTTTTTTGTATTTTTTGCACGTGTAACCTGCTTTGTTGTTTTAAGTTTATGACTAACATTATGCCTGGAAAAAAAATAAAGATACAAATAAAGATACAAAATGCCTGTGCCAATTAATAAAGAGGAGATTATATTATCTTGTTGGTAAATTGGAAGGCTATTGATTTCTCCTAACTATGTCGGAAAACAGACGACTTTAATTGTATGTACAGTCACAATCAAATCACCACCCACACTTTTCTTCCATCGTGCTAATAAATCAGTATCATATCAAAATATAATCATACAACAACAATATCACCTTACGTCAACACAACCCCCTCAATTATTATTATTATTATTCTGAGGTGCTGCAAAATCATACACGTGTTGTTCTTTATTACCAAGATATTTATTATCATAGAAGGAAACTCAACCCCCTCAATTATTATTATTATTCTGAGGTGCTGCAAAATCATACACGTGTTGTTCTTTATTACTAAGATATTTACTACGATGGAAGGAAAGTGTGGGTGGATATGTGATTGTGTGTGTACTAATATGGGGATCTGTTGTTTGGTGGAATAGTTTGGAGGAATCACACACCTTCCAATTCACCAACAAAACAATCTTTCTTGAAGGGGGAAGTTTTGTGTTAGTAAATCTAGAGCAACTGAATCCTCCAAACTATTCCAAGCAACAGAACACCATTATTATTTTGTTCAATTGGTCCTGTTTACTTTCGAGGAATTAAGGCACTCCAATGTAACAAAAGTGAAGTACCTCCTTAAGATAAAATGCATATATTGAAGGTGAACTGGAGTATACAACTTCCTCCAGAATGTGTAAAAAAACCTAGACCATACGGTATATATTTATGCATGGGTAATCTGTTTCGTGGAGGATTTAGTAGTCTCCAGTTCTATTATTATGCCTTTTTTATCCTGAAGCATCGTGGGTTGCAGAGTGGAAATTATCACGCACTGTACAATATTATCTTCAGAAAGTGTGTGTGTGTGTGTGTGTGTGTGTGTGTGTGTGTGTTACAATCCCACATCAATAAATAAGTTTTGGATAGTTTATGCTCTAAGTATTACTGTGGTTCAATATTTGTTTTTATGCCACATAATATTTTTGTTTACAATTTCTGTGTGTGGTATTATCGATTATTATGTCTGTAATATATATATTTGTATACAGTACTCGCAATCCAAATTTTGTATCCAGGTCTTGGTGAAGTTTCGAATCATTTGACACACTAGTGAACCAATTACAACACTTATCCTGTTTCATATTTACTTGAGTTCACTTAATATTCGATCAGGCTATTCGAAGCAATTCCTAGATACATATATGTTTTGGATTCCGACTGTAAATAAGGGTCAGTTGTATATGTCTGTCTATATATTTATGCCTTTGTTGTGCTTCTCTTTGGTACCTTATGCCTATTTTACTTTTATTTGTCCTTTTTCTGGTACAATCTTAGGTACTAAATGCACTATAAAAATATTATGGCCTTATTTTATATTATTCGCGTATTATTTATTATTGTATTGCAACAGAGAGGAGTTACCAACAACAAACATAAAGGAAAAATGAATAAAGGATGAACAGAAAGCATAAAAGAAAAGAAAGATAGGATGGACAATTGAGAAGAAGATATATATGGGATTGGCTCTCATGTCCAAAGTGGTACTACTACTACATACCTAAACACTTAAATATAACCCACAACAGATTAATACTTACACACACACACACACACGGTACTGTACAATATCCATACCACCACACACACACACACACACATGGTACTGTACAATAACGATACCACCACACACACACACACACACACACACACACACAATACCAGACTCCCCCAATACTAACACGACCCTTTGCATTACAGGAGACCCAGAACATGGACCCCAACTCCTTCGTGCCCTCCACCCCACGTGCACCAGAGAGGGCCCCCTCACCCTACAGTCTGGAACCCTTCGAGCCACGCCCAGCCACTGACTTCGAGCGACAGGCAGACGACATCATTGCAAACTTCCGTGCCAGGCAGGGAATGCCCATTGAGGTAAGATAACAACACACTATACTAACTCCTATAATAATCCACACTATAGTAAGCTTCACAGTTAATTATTCAATGTGGTTTATTTTATGTATATAAATATGTATTTTTTTTATTATTAGCACAAGGGTAATGTACTGTACAATATCTCAAAAAAGTATTGTCCCTCTTTTTGGGGGGGGCAAACCATTTGAACAATCAGCGATGTGATCTCATACACGCCCGAGACACGAGTCAACCACAACTTACCATTTCGAAACTATCTACCCACTGAGTACCGATACTTTTTTGAGGTATTGTGTACAGTACATTTCACAAGGTTATTTTACATAGGAGATCTCGTAGGTATGGAACCACAATGCTCAACTTTAACAATACAAATTCAGAATAACAATGATAGTAAATAATAACGTCTTGAGTGAAGTTGGCAATGCACTTTACTCAATGTGAATGTGAGGGCGATCAAGTTGCTTAAATGTAGGTTCGGTGATGTAGTAGGCGAAGAAGATGCTACGGATTTTTTCCACTTTGCCCACAAACAGCATCTACGGTACGCTAAGCGGCTAAGGTGATCTGTTTCGTGGCATAGTTGGGAGGAATCAGTAGCCTCCCAATCCACATACAGCCCCATGCATGAGGGTTTGGCTACACGCTCAGTCTCTCGTATGTATCGATGTTTCTCTCGAACACTGACCGACTCACTGAACCACCAAAGCATAGTATGGGTCGAAGCGCAGGCTGGTCGCGTCACTCAACTCATCACCCTCCCTAATCCATCCCATTCCCAGCCACACCTCATACACACACACACACACGCGCGCGTTAGTTGAGAGTAAAGATGTGTGCTATACCGTTCCTTATCACACGTTTATACACACACACACGGTGGATTAGAGAAGGTGAATGGTGAAGTGTTATTCCGCGA
The DNA here is from genome assembly GCA_034508575.1 of Petrolisthes manimaculis. Classification (NCBI taxonomy): domain Eukaryota; kingdom Metazoa; phylum Arthropoda; class Malacostraca; order Decapoda; family Porcellanidae; genus Petrolisthes; species Petrolisthes manimaculis. The sequence goes on from JAWZYT010004050.1 coordinate 9,410, forward strand.
GTGTTACGTTACATTACGTTATCGGTGCACATCATAATGAGAAGTGTTTTGTTACCACCTCTTCTCTGGTGGTTAATTCCCCTGTGTGTGACGGAGAGAGACAGTGAGAGGGTTCTGGGATGATGTCTGCAGAGTCAACCTTGAATGGTGTTATGGGTGGTGAGTACAATGCATTTATTTGTCTACTTAGATATTGGGTTAATATTGTTGAATTATTTGTTGTTCCACACAGTTTGAAGTTCAGTCCGTTTCATTTACTTATTATCCCATCGGTCAAAAGACAATACCCAAGTCCAGCCATCCCTCTCGAATTCGTATAAAACTCCAGAATCTTTTCCAAATTGATTCCCACACTTCACTCTTATCCGTTTATCGTTGTTGTGAGCTCGGTCAATTCAGTGTAGGCAATATGACCGTAATGTATTATTATTATTATTATTATTATTTGAGAGGGTTCAGGTATATCCGAACAGAGAACAAATTACTCTTGTATTGTTGTTGTTGTTGTTGTTAGCACCGACCCTTGACTACTACTACGAAATGTCCTCCACCACAAATATTCGTGAAAATTGACTGTGTAGCTAAACCCTTACAAGCATCATAAATAGACCTCTTATATATATATACTGCATTGTGGTTCCAATTGATTAACATTATGGGTGGCGTACAGTACGTCGTGTGTAACTCAGGGAATGGTATAAAGTTGGTATGGTAAATTTAAGATATTATTTTGTTGTGGCCAGTTGAAAGGCTGCTATATTCCCCTTCAAACTATTCCATTAACAAACAGACTCAGTGTACAAGTGTTTTGGTGTGTTTAGTTAAATTACTTTGTGGAATTATCAGCCCTTCAATTTAGTCACGACTTTGATTATATTTATTTTATATCTTTTAGTTAGGGTTCTTGTGCATAAGTAATTATTGTAACCATGTTCATTGTGCAATTTTGAAAGTATCATTAAAGTATGCTTGATTTTAAAGTACGGTATTATGTAGTATGTATTTAAATTATTCTTTCCAGTCTCACAAAGAGGCATTTTTACTGTACTGTTTACTAGTGGAAATGTGTGTGTGTGTGTGTGTGTGTGTCTGACTGTTTGTTTGTTTGTTTCTCTGTGGGTGTGTTTCTCTTTGCCTGTTTGCTTTTCTTGTCTGTCTGTCTCTGTCTCTGTCTCTATTTCACTGCTTGGCACTGTCTATTTTGTCTGTTTGTTGTCTGTCTCTGTTGTCTATCAGAGAGAGAGAGAGAGAGAGAGAGAGAGAGAGAGAGAGAGAGAGAGAGAGAGAGAGAGAGAGAGAGAGAGAGAGAGTGTGTGTTTGTGTGTGTGTGTGTGTGTGTGTATAGACATAGCAGGCTCATTAATAAGTTGGAAACGTTCGAAAAAAAAAAAATGGTTTATGGCTACGAATTTCTCCAAACTATGCCACGAAACTGACTTCTCCAGTATAGATGTTGCTTCGAATCACAGTTTGGAGGAATCAGGAGCCACCAATACCCTGGAAACAATACAACAATAGACCTTAGTAACCTCGAAAAAAAAAAAAACCAGCCTTCGTTTCACACACGTTCATTCGTCTATTTTTACAAGGCATTGAAAAGGACCTCGTGATCACGAGTTTTTATTTTTATCTTTATTATTATTATTATTATTATCATTATTATTATTATTATTATTATTTTATGGGAGGGAAAGTACGGTAAAGTAGAAGGCTCCTTACGTGAAAGATGCCTAGATCGAGATGCCTAGACACTCATTTGCATTTGAAGGAATATCCTAATAAAAAATCCTAATATAAAAAAATTCTAATATAAAATCCTAATAACTGGGGAATATGAAGGATGATAATAATAGTGTGTTAACAAATTTGAAAGAATATTTAATCCTTGTCAGAGGGAAATATGATGGATAAAAAACTGTGTGATATCAAGATTGAAGAAATATAAAAGAGAATGATGAAGAAAGAGAGTGTGATAACAAATTTGAAGAGACAGTAAATTGGAATAAAGGGGGAGAGATGTATGGAAATAGTTTGAAGCAACATTAATAGGTCATATATCTTTTTTATTATACTTTAAGAGAGAAGTGGATGAAAATAGTGTTAACAAGTTTGAAAGGAACAATTAAAACCTAGTAAAAGGGGAAGTTAAAGATGGATAAAGAAAACTGTGTGCTAACAAGTTGCATGCATCTACCAACAGAAGGAAAAAAAAGATGGATATAAAAAAACCCGGTGTGGTAAAGTCCTAAGTAACGCTTCAAGGAGTCTCTCTGTTGTGGGTGGGGCAGAAGATTATGGAATTCCCCTGAGTACAACGTTGCCAATTTGATTACCATATATCGGATGGTGGTCAGATTGGAAACGAGTCAGTGACCTAATAATTATTATGGTGGCCTCGGTGTGGCAACAATGGGCAAACAACTCAGTGCTATACCAGGTGTCATAGAATTGATTACAATCTTTGTTATAATCCGAAAAAGATAAATTCGTTGTGCTATACGTACAGCTTCTTTTACTATATACAACATATAAAAAGAAAATCATTTCAAATAGCACATAAGATGGAAAATACGAGAGAGACATGTACAATCTCAATCCAAAATTTGTATCCAGGTCTTGGTGAAGTTTCGAATCATTTGACATACTGTAGTAGTTAACCAATTACAATGCTTATCCTATTTCATATGTGTTTGAACTCGCTTCAAACCCGATCACGGTATTTGAAATAAGCCTGGATACATATTTTGGATTACGAGTGGACTAAGGTTGATTTGGCAGCATGGCTAATGGTAAAACATGACGTCTGACACACCCAGAACGGACACCTTGAAGCGCAAGGCCTATAACAAGTTGCATGCATCTACCAACAGAAGAAGAAGCTTGTGGGTACATCTTCCATGAAGGGTACGAGCATTACTTCCATCAAGGGACAGGGAGGTGTGACAGAGGCTGGTGGTCGAATGTTATGTTCTTGCTTCACACCGGAACTCAACCTCGGCGGGCACTAGACTCACACACAACTCACACCAACCATGGAAGGAAAGAAGGGAATATAAAGTAAACACCTTCATCACGACTACACTTTATTGGCGTCTATTTCGCTACTGTTGTATTGTAGATTGTGATTACTTAAGGGGGCAGTACAGTGTTGGTAAATCAGGAGTAAACGATTCCTCCAAACTATTCCAAGCAATAGGATACCACACCACGACTGTATTTTTATCAATCTGGTGTTGTTTCCTGGCATACTTTGGAGGAATCAAGGCACTCCAGTATACCAGAAGTATACTATCCTCTTAATATTTACAATACAACATTATAGTTGACTTTATTCACTGTTGTTACGTAGATTTTACATAATTATTGTACGTAGTTGATATTCCTTCGTTGTTGTTTTATAGACTTTATAGATTTCCAGCACGTAATGCATACAACACACCATATCTTTTCTCTACAGTTGCATAGATTGGTAAAATAACATTAATATCTACTATTACAAAATATACACCATAATAATAATAATTAACACCTATACACCATTTTCGCTACTTTGTGCATAGTTGCGTAGATAGATTGCCTTAATTAGAATATACACCATAAAGAAATGCATGTATTAATAACTGCAATTGCTACCTAGACATAGTGTATTATATAACTTATACGAAATACAATAATAAACTCGATAAAGACGATTTGCATAAAGTATTTGCACAGTCCATAAACACAGTGTACAGACACGATACCAAGTCCTGCATCAGGTGAACAAAACTGGGCTATTTCAGTGAGTCTTGGAAACCAGTACAATATTACAAACACCAACAGATATATTTATAGTAGTTTTGCCTAATTTGTCGAGGCCATTTGAAAATATAAGGTGTTGTAGGAGTGTTGGAGAGTCAGCAGTATTGGATCAAAATATAACACCACTTTCGTTATTAAGAGGTCTTCAACTATCCCTCTTTACTTTCTTTTTTCCTTCCCTCATCATTCTTGCTGTCACACCTATATTTCACCTCATAAGCCGTCATTCTTGCTGTCACGCCTCTCTATCGCCTCTCTATCGCCTCTCTATCGCCTCTCTATCGCCTCTCTATCGCCTCTCTATCGCCTCTCTATCGCCTAATAATCCGTGAGTCCTAGTTATCAGAGGTGATGAGGAAGAGGATGTGTTAAGTATCTCCGTATTAATTCCGCTTCTCTGTCGGCATCAACTTTAAGAACCACCAACCATACCTTACTGAAACTATTCTAGAGACACTCGTTCGCAATCCAAAATTTGTACCCAGCCAGGTCTTGTTGAAGTTTCGAATCATTTGATATACTAGTGAACCAATTACAACGCATATCCTCATTCTTATTTGCTTGAGCTCGCTTTATACTCGATCATGCAGGCTATTCGAAGCAAGCCTGGATATTCATTTTGGAGCCTGGATATACATTTTGGAGCCTGGATACACATTTTGGATTCAGAGTGTAAGACCGAAATTTGTCTCGGCTTCCTTTACTTGTTTGTGTCGTATAAATTGTATCATCAACTCGTGGTGTTCATCCTGTTGCTTCTCTCTCATATACACTGTCTCGGGTGTTCATGTATACTGTATCACATTGTATCTTGCTGTTGTCGTATGGTTCTCACAGTGATTATTTATAAAGCTACCCTAGGAAACTGCCGTATAAAGAGCGTGGCATTATCTCATTTTATAATTATACTATTTGATATTTACATGCGGGGGAGACTTGAAACATTTATTACTTTTCATTATTTAAAGGGTAGGCGTCTTTCCCAGTGTTCCTTCCCTCTATTCCCGTTGGATAGTCTCCTTCAAAAACACACCCAACAAACGTCCCTACTTCAGCACCCCCTTCAAACACACACCCTCCTCGAATATACCCCTCCCCCTTCAAATACCCCTTTCAAACCCACCCACCCCAAACACATACCCTCAAATACCCCCCTTCCAACACCCTACCTAAAATACAATAAGGTCCCCTCACCTCTTCACACGTATCGACTTTTCTCCGTTCTCCGTTCATTTCAGAGATCGAGTCGTTGTGTGGACTTGGTTTGTCATGAGTCGCACCAAACGACAAATTATTACCATATTATTATGTAAAGTTGGTCACAGGAATTCTTACACAGGTTATATGGAAAGAGAGGTCATTCTAATATTATTCTGAAAGTACTGCAATAAAAGGTCTACCAAGATAGTGAGTGACTCGGTGATTACAAAACAACAAACCTAATAATAATAATGTTGCATTGCAGTTACGTAGTCTTACATTTTCTATAATTGTAGGCCCTGGAAAATGATAACAACAACAACAACGTGTACGAGTTGTTGTGTTGTGGCCAATAGTACTTACTACCTCAGGGAACTAAGTGTTGGAAAGTAGCGTCGCCGGCCATTTGAAAACTACAAACGATTAACCTGTGTAATTGTATCCATAGAGAGTGTTTTTTTTTTCTACTTTCCACGCCCTTCAAGACATACCTCCTTAACCAGTCTGTCAACGTCATGTGGGCCCAGAGCGAAGTGTGTTCATACGAGTCTCTAGTTGACCTATACTAGATAGACCACGTGGCGTCTATACACACACCTATACATGGTTATATTAGATTTTGTAAACACCACGACGTTGTCCCGCTGACGGCGAACTGTGAAAAGTCGATACGTGTGAAGGAAAGGTATAAGAAATAAACGGGATTGGTGAAGGGTATTGTTAAAGTGTGAGGGCCACTTTGCAGACACAGGGTCGAGAGGCAGTACAGTACCTGGAGGACACTTATGGCAAGCTCTCAAGCAAGTTGCGGCGTGAGGTAGCTACTGATGGATGCACACTGTTTACATTCATTTATTTATTATTTATTTGGCACAATTTATTATTTTCTGCACATTATTTATTTGGCACAATTTATTATTTTCTGCAGCACATTATTTCTTTGGCACATTTTCTTATTATTTTATTGACTTAACTAACAGCAGACAATTTGATTTATTTATTTATTTATATTTGTTGTGAGAGGGAAGCAACTCTGGACGTACAGCAACAGCAGAGATTGTTGAAAGCTGTTGTTGTTGTTGTCTACTAAATTGAGTGGGAGGAAAAATCTCTTGTCGGTTGTTTGTTGGTTGGTTGATGATAAATACGAGGGTGACATAATAAATACTGATTCCTCTATACCAAGGTCCAGGGGAAAATGGAGACCTATAGTTGCTGGTAAATAGGGAGCAACTGATTCCTCCAAACTATTCCAAGCAACAGGACACCATTATATTTGTCCATCTGGTTCTGTTTCCTGGCATACTTTGGAGGAATCAAGGTACTCCAATGTACCAAAAGTATACTCTCCCCTTAATCCCTGGACAAGACACGAATCCATGTTTACACTCCATAGGGGGAATCTGTTTCGTGGCTGAGTATATAATTATGGAGGAATCAGTAGCCCCTCTCGATAGAATTATTATTATTTATTATTATTAATGTTTACCGGACAAGAGAGTATTCCCCTTAAAATAAACGGACTGCTCGCTCGCGTCTTTTATATAATTATAATGTAGACTAACGCCAGACGATGTAACGGTACTGGAAAACCCCTCATTCGTCCCTGATATTAACGCCTTCACATACACACATATTAGACCTTCCCAACCCCTACCATTCCCCTTCCCCTACACTCTCCCTACCCCTCCATCCCACGTCTCCTTTCCCTTCCCTTCCCTTCCCTTCCCTTCCCTTCCCTTCCCTTCCCTTCCCTTCCCTTCCTTCCCATCCCCTTCCTTCCCATCCCCTTCCTTCCCATCCCCTTCCTTCCCATCCCCTTCCTTCCCATCCCTTCCCAACACAATATATACATTAATAATCCATTGCTACCATCTTGACTTGACTTGACTTGGGCCTGTGCTGATGTTTACTTGTCGACGATTTGGAAACCACCGATTCCTCCAGACCATGCCATGCCACATCACAGCACCCATAGTGAAGGAAACTGTTGCATGGCGTTGTTTGGAGGAATCATCAGCATCCAATTCGACCCCCAAATAAACCTCACAGACCCCTACTTACTTCTACTAACGGCACGAGGCGCTTCTTTGTCCCAGAGGTTGAAGATCAAAAATGCTGAACTGGGTTTGTTTACATATTATAAATGCTCTGGATCCTATGACGTCACTGGTTTAAGATTAATTGACGTCACTTCTCGGAATATATTAATGATGTGTTTGGTTTATGATTCATGACGTCACTCGATTTGTTGACGTCGCTACCGATTTGTTATTATTATTATTATTATTATTAAAACTGCTCTGAATGTGATGACACCATTATTTACAACTTTAAACTAAGGCGTCGTTTACATCACTGACAAGTAACTGTTATGTACCAGTTTCTTAATAATTGCCGAAACTTTAAGGGACCCTGGTTGTGTGTGATATAGTCAGAAGAATGGAGACAAATGAGTCCTTCAAATATTGCCACGAAACACACACACCTATATCTCTGGAAGGAGCTTGTTTCGTGGCCTAGTAAGGAGGAATCAGAAGCCTCCAATTTTCAAACACGATCATTAAGGAACCCTGTAATGGAGTTTGAACATTGGAGGCTTGTCATTCCACCTGACCATGCCACGAAACAAACAAGCTCCTTCCACATAGTTTGGTGTTTCGTGGCAATATTTGAAGGACTCGTTTATCTCCAATGTTCTGATTACATCACAACAGGGTTCCCTTAATAATAGGCTTAATTATTAGTTTTTGTTTCATCGTTTGGTCCTAACTATTGCCCAAAGCATCTAGTAACAGTAACAAACTATACATAACGTACTCGTCTTCTACTGTCCTCTTTCTTAAACAAACACAACAAACACACACACACGCGAACCTTCTCTTTCTAAAAAATAAACCCATGCAAATATCGTGTACACTTATTACGCTGCCACCAGTATAGAACTTGTATCGGTCTACGTGAAGGGGTGTAGAAGGGTTTAATAACAAAAAGTCTTCGAGAAAGGATATAAAAAGTCTGATAAGTCTGCGAGAAAATGCCTTAAAGGGTCTGATAAGTCTACGAAAAATTATCAAAAAGGTTCTGATAAGGCTACGAGAAAGGGTCTAAAACGGTCTATCTAGTATCTGTGTACAGGAATGGTGAAATAACAAAATGCGATCGTCGTCTGTAATTACCAACCGAATCTGTACACTTACCCCGAGTCGACTTTAAAATCTTAGACGAAGGTACCGAAACAAACAAACAAAGCAAATTATCTTGTCAGCAGCAGCAGCAAGTGTTGATGGAAGAGTGAGTGAGTTAGTTAGTGCAGAAGAAGATTGTATACGATATGTGTCTGATGTACAGTTGCGATTACGTGAAACAGGATGTGACAGTCTGTATATTATGTACTGTAAATGTACTTGGTCTTGTTCTGCTGCATAATTATATTATACTGTACTGTACTGTGTTTGTATGTACTTCTGTATTGTACTCTCGTTCCGTTTTCCTTCCTTGGCTATACTTCTCAATCAATCAATCAAACAAACAAACAACGAAGATTTAACCATTCATTCCTTATTACCAAAGACTTCATTAATCTCACTCACTCACTCTATGAAGAAGAAAAAATAACAACAAACCCAAACAGAATAAAGATCAAGTGAGATTATACAACTGAGCATTGTTTGATCCACCAACCAACCAACCATACTTGTTGCCTCGTTTGTGTTGTTGTTGTTGTGTGTTTGAGGAGGAACTATATACATGTAGTAGTGTGTTGTGTGATTCTTCTGAAGTGTTGTAGTTGTGTGTCAGAGGTTTGGTTAACATTCTTTCCCTTACAGAAGTTTATGTGGCGTTAATAGATGCGCTTCACACTTTCCCTTGCATGTAAGTGAAGGGAAGGGAAGGGAAGGAAGGAGGAGAGGCAGTGGCTTATTAGGCAGTCTATATCTCTCTCTCTCTCCCTCTCTCTCTCTCTCTCTCTCTGAACACGTGCACTATGATCTATTCTTTGTATTGCTTTAAGCCTCGTGTAATGTTTAGCTTCTTAAGATGATGTTGTGACTCTTTTTCTTATTCCTCTTTCAGGATATTTAAAACCTGTGGAAATGTCCCAGAAGACATAAAAGTAATCTTATCTGAAAACTAATATTTGTTTTTCTAAAATTCTGTATAATCTTGAATGAAAACGTATAACTAAGAAATAGTAATAATATGTTTTTAAAGTGTCCTGAAATTGTCAAGAAAAAGAGGCATAATATGATATAAAAAATATACTTATATATATTTTTGCTAAATCGATATTCACATTTTTTCAGTTTTAATTATGCACATCGCTCCTTCACAAAATTCCTTCGTAAGTTTGCATGCAGAAATAACTCGCCTAGACTTATTCATGGTTTAAATAATAATAATAATAATAACAACAACTACATAATTTAACTCTCTAACACCTTAATTAAGGACCCTGTAATGAAGTCAGAAAATTGGAGGTAAATGAGTCCTTCAAATATCGCCACGAAACACACACACGCCTATTTAGGAAAGGAGCATGTTTCGTGGCAATATTTTGAAGGACTCGTTTACCTCCAATTTTCTGACTACATCACAGGGTCCTTTCACTTACAACACATACTGTATCTACAACTCACTGCTGAAGGAATCTATTAAGGTGGTACAGTAGTGAGTGAATTAAGGCGTCACCAAGATGGGAAGTTGAACATGTAAACAAAAAGACTATTAATAGGTGCCGTGGTGTTAGTTAAATTTATAATATATAATAGTCCTTGTATGTCAAATTTGTAACCATATCCATCCGCCACTCACGTTAGGGTCGGTGTTCAGAAGATAGGCAATATTGTTGTTCATGTATCAACACCAAATTGTCTTCTAAATGTCTGTCACCATATATATATAATAGATACTGTATACAGTATAGGAGTCAAAATATATCCAATACCAAGATAGCATATTATGTTCATTTGTCATCTTACAGCTACAGTCAGTATCTTTGTTGCATCCTCATCAACATATTATTACCATATAGTTTATCACACATCCTTATACGTAGTGTCAAAGAACTACAGTACAGTATATCCAGTCATTAACAAGTCTACAACTCAGAATACACACGTCCACTACCACCACTCGTATACCACGTGTTTATTGGCCAACCATGCACCACTCAGAGAAATCATGTGTTTCATAGCCAACCATGCATCACATACAAATAATAATCATGTAACTAATAGCCAACCATCAATTAGTGCCATCCATCCATTAATTCCTTACCAACAAACACTCTCACTCAGCATGATTTAGTAGCCATTCACCACAAATAACAAATCATGTTTCTAATAGACATCAATTCATCTTGTCCACAACTCAAATACCAATTACGTACCATACAATCATCCCTCAACAACCACAACCACAACACTCCAATGACCAACACTCGCTCACTCACACTCAGGCAGCAGGTGTCCTTGGCTCCCCCCAACAGGGCTCGCCTTCAGCAGTAGCCAGGCTGGGCGAACAAAGATCACAATTGTCCTCCTCCCGCGCTGCCTTGTCCTCCTCAGTCAAGATGTCCCAAGAGGAGGAGTCCAGCTTGTCCTCCACCTCGCGGGTATGTCCCAGCCGGTATCTGGTTGGTGCAGGACTCTCTATAGGCCACCAGTGTTGTCAAGGGGTTCAGGTTCCCAATGTTTAGCACGTTTTCTACGACGCACTTGTTGTGTTGGAAAATATCCGATGTATGTTTGCAAGTACAGTACAGTACTTTTACGGACAAGGATGTAATTATTTTGGTATATCAGTTTGCAGGGAAATCACTACACTGTACTATGTTGTTCTCATTTAGTTCTAAAAATCATCGGATACTTTTTTACACCATCGGCCGTAGACAAACTGCTAAGTACAGTACTGTAGGCATCAGTATTGGCCAGTCTATTCACTTTTTTTTTCTGTTTCTCTCGGGAAATGTCCACAGATGTATCACAAAAACAAACCGAATAACTGGTCAAGACTCACCTCACTATCCACCCAACAAGTTAGATTAAGAGTCATGCATCAACCAGTAAAGGGGCCTGTGATCAAGTTAGCAATATCGAAGTACAGTACAGTACACGTAACTGATTCCTAGAAACTGTGCCAGGAAATAAACGCCTGTACTAGTATGATGAATCAACAATGTAGTTCTTGGTGTAATTTGTAGAACTAGAGACCAGTATCCTTCAGTTTTCATAAGACAACACACACACACACACAGAGGCCTCTTAAAACACAAGTGTATTGATACCGACTGTGGACATTTTACCGAGAGCCACATGAAAAGAAAATAGATTGTGGTGACCAGGAGGACCCAATCACCATCAAACCCGAATGTCCCCCCTGCTGCTGTAGTTGGTCATGTTGTTGTTGTTGTTGTAGTAGATGAAGCTGGTCATGTCCTTATAGTAGTGGTGTCGACGTCTTAGTTTCTATTTGTCAGCAACTCTTTCATATTAGTTTAGCAATCCTTGTGTATACTCGTCTATGTAATTCGTTCCTACAGTGTGGTCGATGCTTTTGTGAAATTGGAGAGTACCTACCTATTCATTTTAAGATGTACAATCACAGACTATAATCTATCTCTAGTCCACCTCTGAGTGAAAGCCCGATATCTGAAGCATGCGGTTTCTGGATGACAGCCCAACCAACAGCCTACTTCAAATCTTTGGCTTCTTACAAGAACTTTCAAAAGTGCCAAAATTTATATTATATTCCTTAAGACTGCATACTTGGCCGTTTTATAGATCATGAACATTTTTCCAATTACTGTAGTTAGGATTTGCATTCTCTGAGTCATAAAGCACTTCTCGTGTCAGCAGACAATTGAATCACTGGTGATTTGGACTTACATTCTAGCTACTGTGTAGAAATGTTTCTGTGTAGCTGAGGGTATATGGCCAGGCAGTGGGTGACTTATAGATTCTCTGTCTCATTAACCTCAATTACAGTGCAGTACTGTATATATATTTTTTCTATATTTTAAAAAAGATGAGTACAGTACTAAAGGATGAGAGCCCACTTGTTGTCCTCACCTGTAAACACACTGTAAGAGAAGTCCAAATTAAGAGATGCTATCCACACTTACCTTCAGCTACAGAAAGCATTACAATATTTTATTTGTTTGATGGACTAGAGTGGATATTAGTGCTGAGTTGTATAGAATTTATCCTTTGTCTACTTTGTGTACTGTCCTTCATGTGACACTTGTGGTTGGTTCTACAGTCTCTAAAATAGAATAGTGTTTTTATTTAGATCAGTGTTCCTGCATGGATTTCTCTCTTCAGTAGACCTTGCACCATCTACTCTACTATTATCGAAAACTTTCTGTAGTGAGTGAAATTCTGGACACCTGCAGCCCTTCATTCACACAGCCCGACATGATCACTGCATATACCAAACTTCTGAACACATTTAGCATGATATACTTGTGGAAATATACAGTAGTTATACAAGCTACTCTATCCTGCTGTCTGTGCTTCAGCTTTACACTTTTATTAAAGAGCTGAATTATAGAGATACTGTATGTAGGGCAATATTCAAGAACAATATCATTCGCAACAGTGCAACACTATTCTTGATAATGAACTTTGGCACTTCGAATTTCGGGATATTTTCAGTTTTGTCTTGGATTCTTCACCCACGATTCACATTCTATTTATCATGAGGACTTTATGATATGAAGCTTTTATGAACCGGCACTTCATTATTGGTATTCCTTGGGCCATGTATGCGTCTCACACCTTTACCTAAAATTGCTTGATTTCTCATCTTTTTTACTCATAAGAAACTGACCATATTGAAAGTAAAGCTTAGCAATGTGTATGAACGTAAGGATATGTGTAATCTAAGTGCAGTAAATTAAAACACATGTCAACTGTTTGCTTCTATGTAAGTTTCAGTCAATGTACTCTATGGGAATCTACTTTGAGCACAACAACTGATAAATAAAACAGTTGCTAAGTAGGTACTGTATAAGGGTGTGGGACATATCCTGGCCTATACAGCTTACACTTGACAACATATGGTCCAACTTCCCAATCTTGTGTCCACCGTCCGTAGTATCACATTGTAATTGTAGATAATGTTTTAGTTCCTCACTCAGTCAAGCTACTTACTATATGTACAATTGCCAGCACTTATAACTGGTACAGTCAGAGTTTTAATTCTTTTTATCTTTTACCAATTATAAGTGCTGGCAATTGTAGGCTACATCCTTGGAGGAATGTTTCTGTAGTGATCACCCAAAACTTTTGAGGTACTGTGTGTATTTATGTACTAAACATTTTATGGATTCTGAACGCTTTTACATGTAGAGCTTTTCTTAAACAATTTTTTTACCCTATACGTACTGTATTATTATGAGATACAGACCCAGAAAACCCATACACATACCCACCCACCCACCCACACATACATACATACACACTTCTTGCTCAACAAACCAGGTGTGGTGAATGGCATGTAATGAGTGGTACAGTTGTAGGCAGAGTTTCAATACACACAGCATAACTTGGATACGGTATGGTACAAGTAAACCTGTAACAGTTTTCCTCGCAGACTTTGTTTTCACTAATCAAAACAAGTCTTAGCAGATACAGTATGTGAACGCACTTTAAGAGTTCCTTTTTATCTGCTCAAGTTCCCCCTTTTAACGTGTATTGAGACCTAATGCCCGAAACTGAACAACAAATTTGTATAACAATTTTTTGGATAGAGCATTTCACTGACTTTATTCCCCCCGTCGCTTCTTGCTTTAAAAACTCGACTGCCTCAGTTAAGGAGCCTGTGATTGTGTAGTATGAGACTTGGTAGCTTCTGATTCATTCCGACTATTGCCACGAAACTAGCTCATTCAATTTGGGTGGTGTTTCGTGGCATTGTCTGAAGGACTCGCTCACCCCCAATTGTCTTACTACACCAAGGGAATATTTTCTTGACTATTATTAATTGGAAGGTTAGTGATATCCTCTAAACTGTGATCAAGAAATAGGGCTCTTGTTTTGTACCACAGTTTGAAGGAATGAACAGCCTCCAATTTATGTTGAGAAATTACCACCTTAGCTTAATTAAACCTGCCTTCCAATAATAATAATGATAATAAAAATAATAAAAATAATGATAATCATCATAATAATAATCATAATAACAATAACATAATGGCACTTTAAAGGAGCATTTGCATGTATTTGTAAAAAATAACCACTAAGATTTATTATTTTCTTTATCTTTTATTTCAGTCCCCTAACCTTTACCTGTCCTGGGGTTACCTGGGTGGGAAGGCAGCCCATTTTGTACCTTCTCTCTGGTATTAACAACATCAGGTGAAGAGACACAGAGGACCAGTTGCCTCTTCTCTCGAACATGTACAGTCGTGGTCAAAAATAATCATCCATTATATACTGTATAAATATGTACTGTATTGGAGTACCTCGCTATAAGAGTTTGACAACTTCCCTCTGTTCCTTGGCAGATAAACTTTCCAATAAGTAGGTTAAGTACCTTCTCTTAATTTTCTACAAGAAGGTATGCACTACTTTAAACAATATCATCATAAATAAGTTAACGTAATTGTTTGAGATGACCATAATATTATGTGGATGACTATTATTGACCATTACTGTACACAAACAAACAAACAAATAAACAAACAAATACTTTCCGGCAGTCTTGGTGATATCATGGAATAAGAGATCTGTGTGGGACTGGGAGTGTTAAGATTTTGCAAAACTTTTAAAACACTGTCATGAAAACTTGAAAAACACACTCACAAACACTTCCTAGGATGCAGTACAGTATATATATTTTTTGTAATAATAGTGTTGCTGAATCTCTTCTTGTCAATGAAGTAAAATTAATTGAAAGTGAAGGTCATATATTTGAAGTCATCATTGTAATCCTTCTAGATACTATACATACTGTACTGTATACTGTATGTACAAGGGACAACCTGAAAGTCCCCCAGTTCTACAAATCATTGACCTAATAATATTAATCTCTAGCTTTCTACCATCCAAACCTCTTCTCATGTCATCACAGACTGCCACTTATTTTTCCCATCATAATTATTGTGTGGGGAAAAAAACAATACAAAATAACGCACACAGCCACTTATTTTTCCCATCATAATTATTGTGTGGGGAAAAAAACAATACAAAATAACGCACACAGCCACTTATTTTTCCCATCATAATTATTGTGTGGGGAAAAGAACAATACAAAATCACGCACACAGCAATTCACAAACAAAACCTTACCATAAATTCAGTACAATATTTATAACTTCAGAAGGTATACTGTACTAGCCTAACACCAGACAACTTTACTGAAAGATGACTTAAACCTTTTTTTTTATATCCATTTTTTTATGCTGATTAGTTTTGTGTGTCTAGGAATGCTATTGTTGTGTTCTGTGATTGTATTTTGACTAACCCCTGACAAGAAAATCCTAAGAATTATATAAAGTACTCTATGTTTACTGTATTAACTCGCTTCTTGCCTGTACAGTATATCAGTTTTGTATATGAACTGTGTATGGTAATCAAACTAGAAATTATTTTACTTGCCTGTGAAAAATTTACCAGCACTACCATACAACATTAATATTTTATAATTATATGGGTGTAATAATGTCGCTTCACCAGCAACTATTTATAATAATATTTTTATTATAGTTTTTGGTGCATTTGTGTTTAGCTCATAGCTTGCTTTACGCACTAACAGCTTTTTTGAATAAAACTCCTACTTATTTAAGTTAAGTTATTAAATATTATATGATTTACTCAAGGATTTATATATTTACAGTAAAGGTATAAATGAATAAATATTAATGTTCTTTCAAATAGCATCAACTGTCAGTGGTCATTAGATCTTGAATAATAAAGCTGGAATTGTCAAATAATTTTAAAACATTAAGTCAAAGTTATCCCATAATTCAATATGTTATCAGTACAGTATTAATTACTAGCATTTTAAATGAAAGAATTAATCACATATTCCTGAGATTGTGAAGAATACGTGCTTTAGCATCTTGTAAATATATATTCCTTTTAACCGTGTGTGTGTTAGGTGAGGCGGTCACTGCGGAAGGCGGCTGAAGACGACTACTACTACTAATAAGGTTGAGGAGAAGCTCAAGAACAACACCACCACCAACACCAACACTTGCTATATAACACATCCATCCCATCATGGTCATCTACACATCTCTGGAGTTTCGGGCAACTACTACTACTAGCATGCGGCAGGCAGACAGACAGGCAGGCAAGCACAACACATACGACCTACGATGACCTACGACGGCCGGCAGCAACAACAACAACAACAACATCATCACCACCACCGGCCACCTCAGCCTCCGAAGCACTGATGTCGATTTGACGGGTTTTCTGCGGACTGGAGTTGAAATTTGTGATGTTTATACGTGGACCTTTAGGGGAGATAAATGAGGCTGTTGTGATGGAGTTGTCCCATACAAACCATTGCCATCAGTTGTAATAATTCTTCCCCAAAGTGATTACAACAAGCCATCATTATTTTCCATCATCATCCGCATATAACCCCTTCATTGACAACTGTGAGCTCTGTAGGTGTGACACAACGACGGGTTCTGTTGTCATGCAGGTGTTGGCTTTTATAACCAGTTGTCATCATGCATTGCTGGACCGAAGCATATCACTGGACTATGTTTACACGAGAATGCATTTTGTGCAGGCCAGAGACATCAAAATTTATTCAAATATATTGTGAAGTGTGTTTGAGTTTCCCAACCAGAGATTAATCTTTGTTGCTGACAGAGATTTTGAAAGTGTTTGGTCATCTTTGGTTCTCTGATCAGTATGAAATGATTTGTAAACTTATTTACCTGTGGTTTTGTCACACCTACAGAGACGACTTAGAATAATAATAAAATAATGAAATAAAGGCAATAAATAAATTCAATGTATGAAACTATATTTCTCCTTTCAGCTTGTGTTCGTTATCATTTGGGTGCTAATTTTACAAAATATATTATGTCTCTTTCGTTCAACACAGACACTTTTCAGGAAAAAGCTGTAAATATGACAACAGTAATAATCCAGAAATTTCAAATATGCCAAAAAGCATTTATTTCTTCGATAACTTTGTCAACATTTTTTCACTCTGCAATTCAATCGTCGACTCTCCATGCTCTGATGCTCTCTTTGAAACACTCACACATGAGATGCACTAGTCGACTGGAATTATACCTTAAGAACACTTCTGCTTCATCATGCAGAATAAATATTTACAGATATGAAGTTGTTTCATTAATTAAGATACCTTTGAGTTTTTTAAGCCATTTTGGTAGAGAGGTCCACATGCATCCCTAAATAATACATGGACAATGAAAGAATATGTGGATCTAATAGGTCATATTCCATGACCTAGATGTGGACAGTAATTCCCTATTTGTCCATCTTGCATGTTGGCTGGCTGGTACTGTATTAAAAGATGTTTTGTATTTGCTCTGATAGAAAATGTAATTCTTAATCTAGATCTGTATTCAAAATTATTGTACAGTACTGTAGTGCTTTATTAATACAGTAGACCCAATTATAAAAGGAAAAAATACATAATTAAATACAGTACAGTATACTGTACATTGTTTGGAGAAGCGAGATCAATACATAAAAGGTTGTACGAAGGATGAATCTCTTAACAAAAGTAGGTTCATATTCACATCTCAAAATAACAAGCCGTACACATACAACATTATATTATAAAGATAGACAAGTTAGTCCTCATGGTGTTGCTTTACTATGAGGTTAAGTATCTGTAGTAGTTCCCATAGTAAGGTTTGCTTCAATAGAACCCTGTGCTGGATGATTCTCTGATATACAGTATAATTATGGTGTTAAGGCCCCTGAGATCGTGTATGACAATTGTTGGCTCTTGATTCCTCCTACGTATGCCACGAAACAAGCTCCTTCCATATAGGTTGTATATCGTGGCAATATTTGAAGGACTCGTTTACCTCCAATTTTCTGACTACAACACAGGGTCCCTTAAACATTTGATAAATTTTCTAGAGTCTGGAGAGATATGATGATGACTCCTTCTGGTGTTCATCTTTGTTGTGGGCAAATACAGACGAGAGAGTGACTGTTTAGGGACTGTCACACTTACCTCATTTGTTGCTGGAAGCCACTACAGGTCACCTTGTTCTGTTAATGCTGACCTGTTGTCTGTCTCTCTACCTTACAAAGTCAACTCTCCTCTACTAGACTTTTTCTTGTATGTCACCTTTTCTATAATCTGAGGATTTACCAAACAGCCTTGGAAAGATATATTGAACAGGCTTCTGTTGTCTCCCCCTACATTGTATAGGACTGTACTGATACATAATGTAAGAGTTTGTCTTCAGCTGCTGGCTAAGGAGTTCTGGACTTCATGACTGCATGAACCATTCTAGTTCATACATCTTTCACTTCAGTAGAGAAGAAAAGATAGGCATATAGGAGAACACTGCAGAGGAGGTGGAAGAGAGAATACAGTGTATGTAAGAGGATGGTGAGTGAGAGTACAGTATAAGGCGATTGGATAAGGAGTTTGATAGGAAACTGAATGAGAAGTTTAGAGAAAACAAGAAATTATTCTGGAAGGGGGTTAAAAGAGAAAGAGGAAAAGAAAAGGGGGTAGTTCCCAGAAGGAGCGAGGCGTCAGAGCTATAGATAGATAGATAGACAGGAATGTAGCAGTAAAAGCCAGTGTCCCAAAGAAAACTCTGACCAACATATTCAGGGAATATGATCCCAGTGTAATAGAAACACAATTTGTCAAACCCTTCACATGGTCATTGCCTGTGATATCAACTTTGTACTAGAATACAGTCCGGTGTTCTAGTGATGACTGTAGTGTACAATGCCTAACAATCTGGTTTTCAGTACCTAATGGTAATATTCCACAGTCAATACGTACTGTACTATTATTTTTCAAGGTTGAAACATCAAGTACCAACCTATCGGCTATAAAAAACAGACTAAACACTCGCCAAACCTAAGAGTTCCGGAGTGAAAAGTCTTTTTTGTGTAGATGGTATTTCAAAATATGTTTTTTGAGTTGGAGACTACAACTGCAGTATGCTTCTAGTAAAGACAACACTAATTGGTATCCAAATATAGAGCTTATGTGATAATACAATCAAGAGGTTTACAGAGAACACATGTGCAAGCAAATTCATTTATTGGTTATCCATATCTTCCTATAGACTATAGCAACCCAAGCAGTTACTGTAAGCATATGAAGATGCACATCTCACAAATACAAAATAGGACTGGCTTGTACCTACAGGAAAAATAAACACTATTACTTTGTATGGGAAGCATCTGGACCAAGGGTTTAAAAGGTAACATAATCTATATATAGGCAATATTGGTTATTAAATTTGCAGCTACCTGATATTAAGAATATGTTGGTCCAAATCCTTCCCAACCATTTCTGTCAGTCTCAAAACAAAGCGCAGGAAAAAAACTGTTATAAACGAGTCACAGAATAATAATGAAGAGAATTTGCACCCCACCTGAATATGCTAAAAGCAACGTCTGGTGTTGATTCGTACATGCGTTGAAGAGGTAATAATCATCTCCCACACATTAACAGGGGCAGGAAGGTCTGACATTAAAAACACTCACATGATCTGAGTTGTATGGAGTTCTTATAAAAAATGGAGTTTGATGTATTTATTCTTCCTACATGTTCTAATCACAAACTTCACCATCTTAAAAGGTCATATGTATAGGTGTGTGTGTGTGTGTATTATATAGTCATCTCTAAGGTTAATGACATAGCAGCCAGTTCAACTTACATGACAAACATATCTAACAATTTGAGAAACTTGAAAGTGTCTTACCAGTGCATTCGTGGGTCAAAGTCCTTCACAGGAATTATTCAGTGTCTTGAGATAAACTTTGAGCCAGGAATGTTAGAATAATATATAAGTAACCGAGAGGAAAAAAGAGGACAATGCACGGAAATATAAAACGGAGCCATTAGGATTAAAAATAAGTTTTCATAGTGACACCGAACTGAGGCATCATAAAGGATAAGTTTGTTTTATGTACACAGCTATTTTATCTTCACTCAAACTTAACCTACTTATCATCGTTTTGGCAGGCCGGGCCTCAAAAAAAAAATATATTGTAGTTAATTTTCTGTTTCTGTCCGTTAATGTTCACCGCTGATATTTAATTTGCAAACCTTGACTGAGTGAACCTTGCCATTCTAGGTTTTGGCATTGTCAATCAGTCACCTCATTGATATCAGCTGTGACAATTTACAATCGGCTCGAGAAAAATCAACTATAATTGTGGAGATGATAGGTAGCTAGAACGGGGGAAAATTAGCATAAAACTAGGAACCAATTGTGGCAAAAGGCCATCTCTTCCTTCACCCATATTGTGGCACTGTCAAGTTTATCATCTCAAATTTTCACATTCAAATTATCTCTTTGATTGAATATGAGCTAAAGCAATATTCCACTACAAGTTTTGTTACACCCTCTAATTTACATACTGTACTTCTTTGATGATACTGTACAATAATACGTGACGATGCCACATTCAACTAACATCACCCTTGCTTTGCCCATGTTGATAGTATTAGTGAACTATTAACATGTGTTCCTTGTGTTAGTAGATACATAAAAGGAGGGAAAGCAAGCGTCAAACATGCAAATAATTGTGGATGATGTTCACAGCTGAAGTCTAGCCAGATTTAGTTACAGAAATCTATTTAAAATTGAATTTTCCAAATCCAAACTGCATAATATGTAAAACCCATTTATAGGAAGCAAAACAGTGATATACAGTACATCACAACAGGCTGAATTATAGTACACACTCGCCATAAGTGCTTCTGTGAAATTTGTATATAAACTAGAAATACATATGATATTCATTATAATATTTAAATGTATAAATATGGTCATGTACACATATTTTTGGTTCATCCTCGGAGACCGTAGATACAGTATTTGTATACAGAATTTATATATTGCAGTGCTATGACATACACACAAATTTAGTGTGTGTTGTTGCATTCACAGAATTCACTTTGTTGTGTGTATTTTGAGGTCTTGACTTCCCAGTGAAGAGCATCCACAAGTGACTAAACAAACCATATGCAAGTCAGGGAACAGACAATAATGAAGCTTTTTTAATTAGGAAGCTGCAGTGTACATAACAAATATCATTATGTTAGTCTCCTTCACACACAAAAAGACTTGTCTTAAACATGCCATAGAAAAATATATCATTATAATTGAATATAACATAAAGATGAGATACCTTAGTGTTTCAATATACAGCACAACCAACACAGACATTATCAAACTAAACAGACATTACATTCATGCAAGGAATAGGACTATCTGGGGTACACTAAGGAACTGATCCCATTAAAGGGGGATTCTCTTCTTGGTAAATTAATAGACTACCGATTCCTCCGAAATCTTCCCTTAAATGAAAAGTGGTGAGACGAGGATAACTTTCTGTCAGGTATACAAGTATTGTACTGCACTAATTTGCAACGAGCAATATTTGGAGAAACTGACCACATTTTTTAGATTTACTATTAACATACAGCCACAAATGAATCATGATCACAGGAGATGAATACTGTACATAATTTTGTTAAAATAAATCGTTAAAACACTACTCTGGACTGTCGTTCTCAATCACGACGTTAGATAAAAACCAAAATAAGACATACAAGCACTCCATAAAACAACAAAAGATTAGGTAGGACAGAAGGATGGGATCAGCAAGTCACCATACATAAACAAACAACAGCATACACATTCTACATCATGAGGCTGACATGCATAAAGAATACTATACATTATTATTATTATTAGGTATTATGACATAAGGACCGGCCTGCCTGCCTAACGCCTCATAATGGAACCTGTGATTTTGTCAGTGACTCAAAGATGCTCACTCCTTAAGGGGATAGTACACTTTTGATACATTGGAATGCCTTGATTCCTCCAAAGTATGCTGGGAAACGGGACCAGGTTAACGGAAATTATGGTGGTCGGTTGCTTGGAATAGTTTGGACGAATCAGTTGCTCCTGATTTCCTTGCATTGTACTTCCCCCTTAAGGTACAGTCAGCGGCAAAAGTTCTGTCGCCTCACTTGCTTCACCGTGGCATACGATTTCATAGACTCGAGATTATTAAGTGTATAAAACGTGTGTATTTCTCGAGTCCATGAATACTGTGTGTCTCGGTGAAGCAGATTAGACGACAGGACTTCTGCCGCCGACTGTACAGTGGAATAATTGTGCCCCTTTACTACCTAAATCAGAATATGTAGATTATTATACTATTTGAAGCAAGGTTTGTTGTGTCGTATGGAAGTAAAAATTAAGACCAGCAGAGGAAGCAAAAAATTAAATAAAAATAATAATGATAAAATCAAATAACCATTGGTCCGTTTGTGTATTATGAAAAATGCACTGAATCTTAATTAATATTGAAACAACTAAAAACTACATGACTATAGTATTTTTCTGTAGCTTAATTAATTGTAAATATCCACAGCCAGTATCATAAAGAGTAAATAGGACTGGTCAAAAGTTTACTAAATAACGGTACAGGTTAGTAAGTATCAGCCAATCAGATGCATAACCGTGATTGGCCAAAGCTCGCTACATAACAGTACATATTAGTAATGTATCAGCCAATCAGAGGTGTAATCGAGACTGCCCGAAGCTTGCTACATACAGGTTATAGTAAGGAATGAATCAGCCAATCAGATGCATCATACCGATTATATTCTCAGCTGTGGAAACTTACACTCTTGCCACAGCAAAACAAACTCTATAACATCCGTGAATGAAGAGGACCTCAATCATGAAAACACAAGGAACACAGCACCATGTAAATTAAGGGACCCTGTGATGTAGTAAGAAAATTGGAGGTAAACGAGTCCTTCAAATATTGCCATGAAACACACACACCTATATGGAAGGAGCTTGTTTCATGGCATTGTCAGATGGAATCAGTAGCCTCTAACTATCATACACGAACACAGGGTCCTTAAAGGGGTATATATATATAGTACTGTACATTGTTACTGGTGGTGGTGGTGGTGGTGGTGGTGGTAAATCTGGAGTTAACAATTCCTCCAAACTATTCCATAAACAACAAACCCACTGTATCTATTCACTGGTCCTGTTTCCTACTTGACATACAGTACTTTGGAATAATGTCTGAGGTACACAAACTGATCAGGTAAATGAAAGTGTTTGTTTGTGTATGTGGTATACTTCCAACAACCTCTCATATTCTCTTGGTGATAAACTGGAGGGTTACCGATTCCTCCAAACTATACCAAGAAACAGACACCCCCATTTGTATCAATGAGGTAGTCTGTTTCCTGGCCTAGTTAGGAGGAATCAGTAGCCCTCCAATTTTTTATTTTTACCAACAAGAAAATATCCCTTTAAGGAGGTACCGTAATACACTTTTTAGGTACTTTAGAGTGCATTGATTCCTCCAAAGTAAATTATATCATGTCAGGAAACAGGACCAGACAAACAAAAATAATGGTCCGTCCTGTTGCTTGGAGAAATGGAATCAGTTGCTCCAGATTTACCACCAACACTATATTTCCCCCTTTAAGTCTACTAGTGAATAGTTTGATACATAGATTGATTGATTGATTGGTTAGAGATTGATTGATTGATTGATTATTATAAGGGAAGACTTTCAATGGGATTAAATGTCAAAATAACGACCTAAGGATTCTGCTTGGGCCATATTAAAGAACGACTGTGGCGTATACGATGACGTGGTACCTGTATGACGGCTCCAACAACAGAGCCATCGTGCAGGTACCAAGTCTTCGTCAACACTACGGATGTTCTTGCATATGGCCCAGGACTCGTACAACCACTGATCACACCACCAGACTTGTTTTGAGGGTAAATAGGAAGGCTACCATTTCCTCCAAACTATGCCACGAAGCAGATTCCTTATTATTGGTAACATTAAGGTAAGGTAGTCTGTTGCCTGGGATAGTTTGGAGGAATCACAGACCTTCCAATTCACCACCAACAAAAGAATATTCCCTTAATTAGAGGCACTATTTACAAAGTTATATAATTGGTTCTTTACAGATGAAACTTGGAGAAAATTATCCTCGCTCGTGTCACTGACAATTAAGGGGGGAATATCTTGGAAGTATATAGGAGGGATACTGATTCCTCCAAACTATGCTAGGAAACAAACAACCTTATTGTTATTTTAATAGGGGATCTGTTTGATGGCATAGTTTGGAGGAATCACAGACCTTCCATTCACCAACAAAACAATCTCCCTTTAACATACTACAGATCTTGTTTTGTTTTGTATTTTGTTCTTTATTACACAAACATGACAAAACATTGGTTATTATAATATGTAGACCTATAATTGTATATGTAAAATTTTAAGGGGAGATTCTCTTGTTGGTGAATTGGAAGGTCTGTGATTCTGCCAAGAAACAAATGACCTTAATGTTACTTTAAGGACCCCATGATGTAGTCAGAAAATTGGAGATTAACGAGTCCTTCAAGCATTGTCACGAAACACCACCGGATGTTGAAGGAACTTGTTTCGTGGCATAGTCAGAAGGAATCGGAAGCCATCAGGTCTCATACATGATCATATAGAGTCCCTTAATGAGAAGAGATCTGTTTGATGGTATATAAGTTTGGAGGAATCGGTCGCCCACCAATATAAATACCCGCAAAGTAATCTCCCCCTAACAGAGAAATATAAAATAGTAAGGGAAAAAATAACTATATATATGTATGTTTCAATGATTAATTAAGGGGATAATAGTGTTGTTGGTAAATCAGGAGCAACTGATTCCTCCAAACTATACCAAGTAACAACTGGCCACCATTATTTTTGTTAATCTGGTCGAGTTTCCTGGCATACTATGGGGGAATCGATTCGCTCCAAAGTACCAAAAGTATGTTATTCCCTTAAGTGTTCACCCCACAAAGCTCTCTGCCCAACAAATGCACCACAAAATTATGAGGAAAGTTTAAATATACTAAAAAAAAATAATAATATATAGACAAAAACTAGCCTTATTTATAGTCCAACAACAGAACCACCATGATAATGATAATAATAATAATACCCCCTATACAGTATATAAAAATATAAACAGTAGTTAAAAGGTAAAAATCCTACACAGAAAGAACAGGAGAAAGAAAACCATTACAGTTAAATTAGAGGGAGATAATTTTGTTGATGAATTGGAAGGTCTGGTATCCCTCCAAACTGTACCACAAAACAACGGGTCCTCTATTAGTAGCATTGAGGTAATTTGTTTTCATGGCATGGTTTGGAGGAATTGGTAGTCTTCCAATATTTTGTCAACAACAGAATCTCCCCTCAATTAAAAATCCCTCCCTACCTTCGACGCCAAGTGCTCACAACTACATTGATATGAGAGTAATAATAATAATAGTAATAATAATAGTACTGTAATGGGACTTTGTGAGGGAAAAAAATACTAAGGACTAGAAGTAATTAAGCTGGTGAACAGGACGAGTTAGAAAAAAAATTTCACCCGTGCCAGTATTCATAAATCATCTCCAGCCAATTTATTTATTTTATATTTTTTTTGCCTTGAATACTTTCCTGGTTAATTTTCCTCACTCTTATATCTTGATTTTCTTAAACGTGTATCATTAAGTTTCCTCAATCTCATTCATTCATCTTAATTTTTCCTCAGTTTGTTTAATGTGTGTAATATATTTCCATGTAATTATGCCACAAGGGTAATGGGACGAAAGCTCTCTACAAATCACGTGTATTTTCATTTGATTTTAACTCTTAAATGACAGACGGGAAGTTTTGTTTCGTACTCTTTTCTCTGTACTGTAATCTCAAACTATTCCTTGGAACCGACTTTAATAATGCTGTAAGATCTTTTATGAATACTCGCTACGGAACCTACATAAAATAAACTTACACTAGGATTGACTCCAAACTCATGATGATTGGATTAATTAAAAGGACTGGCTGACCTTACATGAAAATTTCAGTAACCTGAGTTGGGTCACTAGTGTACTTACTGTATTGTTTTATAATCTTAGGCTCTATTCTGACATGTTCCCAACAAGTATTTTATATCTTTAAAAATATTATTACTTACTTAAAAATACCTTGATATTTAAATATTTGAGTTGATGACCAGAGATGGACATAATTTAATTTAATTGATGTACAAAACTTGCCAATGAGTTTCAACCTAAGTGATGACCCTATCGATAAAATGTTATAAAATACTACGCATATATTTTTCGCTACAAATATATGTATGGAATTTGACCAAAGCACCGTTAGTACATATTTATTTCTGGGGAGTTGTTG
Source organism: Petrolisthes manimaculis (assembly GCA_034508575.1). NCBI lineage: Eukaryota > Metazoa > Arthropoda > Malacostraca > Decapoda > Porcellanidae > Petrolisthes > Petrolisthes manimaculis. The sequence goes on from JAWZYT010004050.1 coordinate 35,845, forward strand.
TCTACTGATGACTGTATATGTGAGGGTCAAACCAAAGAACAGTCATAGGTCAAGTGGTGGGGGAGATTTTCATGTTGGTATAATTGGAAGGCTACTGATTCCTCCTAACTATGTCAGGAAACAGACACCCTCAATGTTACTTTGGGGGATTTGTTGTTTTGTTTCATATTTTGGAGGAATCAGAGACCTTCCAAATCTCCCCTAAAAATAGTAATACATAATGACCAACACACTGATTACTAAAAAAAAATTCTGTCTACAGAGGCTTTGTTACAGTCAATATATTCCTAAATTTAACCCATATCTCTTCTTCCAAATGACCCCCACAAGTCTTAATAACCATTTCATAGATTGGCATTAAGGGGACAGTACAATGTTGGTAATTCTGTGAGTAATTGATTCCTTCAAACTATTCCAAGCAACAACAGACCATCACCAATAATATTTGTTAATTTGGTCCTGTTTGTTTCCTGGCATACTTTTTGGAGGAATCAAGATGCTCTAATGTACCAATAGTGTATCAACCCCTTAAGGATGGAATTATGTATCTCTTCACGTACGGTCGCCTTCACATGAACTTACCACACAATAGTTATTACAAGCACAGGAAAAGAAATTATTTGGCAGTGTCAAGTACATACATACATACATGCATTTTGTTTTGTTTTGTTTTTGGTTTTCTCTTGTCTATATATATATATTGGAAATGAGTTATGATATGGGGCTCAAAATATAAAGGTGTAATGGCAGCTGTAATTAATTAATATCTGTGCCATTTTACATAATACAAATCAAGGTGTGGTTCATTCATGTGTAGGAGACTGACTGTACATTTGTAACAGACTGAGGATAATGCACTTTTAACTTAAATGTACAGCAACCTGAATAATTAAAAAAAAAAATTATAATCTATAAGTCTGTGTCCCTGTAGCTGACGGTAATATCCACAGTCAATGTTGAAAAGGTTAAGTGTAGTATTATTATTATTACAAGAGGAAAAAGCTAAGTATGATATTATTAAATGTTCTCTTCATCACTCTGTTCCTATCATATTGTAATGCATATTTAGCAATGGAACGCCTGTTTGTCTTGGAGTAAGTTATTAATACCACCCAAAGGCTCTTCATCCCTCAATTCCCATTATTTATGTAAAACGAATTATGCGACAAAGATCCTTTTCCTTGTTTAATAATACCACCCATGAGACAGAAGTCACATATCGTCCAATTCAATAGAACCGATACATACATACATAGGGGTGAAGTTGCCAACAAGAGTTAGTTTTATGTGGTATTTGGTTCATTGATACAGTTTATTCATATTATTTTATTTTTTCAATCTTGTTGGGTTCTCCCTTTTACCTCCATGCTCTTAAGGGGAGATTCTCTTGTTGGTGAATTGGAAGGTCTCTGATTCCTTCCTACGCACTCTGCCAGCAAACAGACGCCCTCAATGGTAGTACCAATAGATCTGTTTCGTGGCATAGTTTGGAGGAATCACAGACCTTCCAATTTACCAACAAGAGCATCTCCCCTTCAGTGTATAGAGGTGCAGTGATAATACCTGCCAAGAAGGACACAAGCTGGACCAAGTTACCATTTTTCACAGACACCATCTTATTGGCACCTCAAAATTTTCTGCTGTGGATATTATTTTTCCGTCAGTTAGAGCCAGACACACCATTCATCAATCTGACAATCAACATGAATAACATAACATCCCCTTCCCCCCCACACTATTAAAATTGACATAACTTTAATCTAATCTAGAACAGCTTGGATCGCCGCTTTAGGTCATTTCTCCTCCACTCTGGTAGGCGATAGAAATCCATTCGAGACATGTGGAAAACCATCTCAAAGTCGGTGTCAGAGAGGTGGCGCTGTGGAGGAAACATTAGTGGATAGTTTCATAGCACAGACAAAAATTAATTTTGCTTATATTAAAAGTGGTTAATGCTAATCTCAGTTTTTTTTTACAAAAGAACAACAAATACCATCTAATGTTTACAAAATTAAAGTTACATAAATAGTTAAAGGGAAGGACAACATGGTAAAGTTCAGCTGAAACATATATATTACTCTGTGATATTATAATATTTCAGAATGTATGTGTGTATTTCTTGCTAATAGTACCGGTATTGCTGACAGTAATGGTTGCTAGCAATACCAGTACCTGTACTGGTACTGCCGGTGGTTTCAGTAGGTTTTCAGTCCTATCACTATTAAGATTGATTGATTTAAGATTAAGAGACATCAGTATCAGAGCTTACTGGTACAGTTGTATCATTACTATATCACCTTTTCCATCATTCTACAAAGTCTTCATGACATAGGACAATTGTATTTTATTCTCAAATCAATCCATCCCAGTAGTGGTATGACTGAAAAACTTTCTGGTTAATTTTCAGAGCTTTGAAGTGATGCGGTGTGCCTAACCTGTTATAACTATCACTACTACCAACACATACAAGAAAATAAACAATGGAGATAGTAAACTCACCTCAAGGTGGCAGCGATCAACATCATTTGGTAGTCGATAATTAGATACAAGAAGAAGATGTGCAGGATATATCTTGGGTGGCTCGGAGGACATATGATGCATGTTGGGTAGAGAGCGGCGGAGGTGAGGAGAGTAGGAGGAATAACCCCGAAGTCCACTACTGTACGTAGTCGACGCACAGAGCTCTGCGTTCTGTGTCAGTATAAAGTAAGCTCATTAATTTAATATATCAACTGTTGTTCTATTGAAATTTAGTAATACATTTAGACTATCAAAGTGCTAGATTCAATGAAAATGACCATGCTACTATTTACAATGTGTAGTGGCAGATACTAAACATTACACTTTTATAATACTGTACAAGATAAATTGTTATTATTATAATGTTTGATCACAAATAGTATAGTACTGTGTGGGAATTGAAGAATAAACAAAATTACTGTGCCAAGCCTGGAAGACCCTGCAGCACAAAGGAGAAGGAGACAAAAGAGGGGGACAGTAAATATGAAGGGAATATAATGGAAAAGCGGGACACTGAAGGAATAAAAGAATGGCTTGGGTCCACATCACCACAGATATAATACCCCCATATAAGAACAGTTATGAGAGATCTATAGCATTATTGAAGTTCAATAAAGGAATATAAATATCTGTCTTTGTACCTTCTAATGTTCCTTTGCACTAAATAGTATTCATAGACATATTCGAAGAACAATGAAGTGTTAATGAATTAAAGGATAGAACAAGTATTTGTCATTTAATAACAAATACCTATTCCTTTCTTCAGATATTAACACTACTAATGCAACACTGCAATATTCTAACTGCAGATAGATGCACAAACTTCTTTGGTCTTATTGTTGGAGAACTGAAGGTTATTGATTCCTCTAAACTATCCAGTTGAAAAGATAGCCATAGTATAAGTGGTGAATTGTTACTACATACAATACTGTACTGTAGTTTGGAGGAATCAGTAGCCTACAATTCAAAAGAAAGTGATAACATTATGTACAGTAATTCATAAAGTGGTATGTGAGAACAGTCATGATGTCAATGATAGCATGGTTCCGGTACGACAACTCCATAGACAAACACAACAGAGCCATCGTACTGGTACCATACCATCATCATAGATATTCTTGCATAGCCCCACAGCAAGGCAGTTTTCGAGCAGGTGAGTACTGTACAAGGGATAATCTTGGAAGAGGTGTAATATATATACAGAATCTGGGTGTTATATAATTTTACAGAACATGGTAATATCTTGGTCAAAGTTCTAAATGAAAGCAGGATGCATGAGCCCAAAACATTATTCTTACTTCTTCATGTCTTTTAGATTATCACAAAGCTTGGAAAAGACATTAGGCTTTTACCAAGATTTTTACCTTGTGCAATTTCCTTTAGCTAATGGTAGAGTCCACTATCAATATCATAAAGAGTAACTGTTATTGGATGCAAGGAATTTATATAGGCTGTGGATGTTTAGCATCAGCTGTCAAGAAATGCACTACAGTACATTTAAAGGGAGATTCTTTTGGTGGTGAATTGGAGAGTCTTTGATTCCTCCAAGCTATGACATGAAACAGATCTCCTATAAGTATACATTATGGACATTTGTTTCGTGGCATGGTTTGGAGGAATCGGAGACTTTCAATTCACCAACAAAAGAATCTCTCGTTACGCTGTGCTATGCCGTCTATATAATACAAAACTGTGCAGTGGCATAAGGATTTTCTAACCAGATGTGTGTCAGTGGAAACCAGAAAGTTGCTGACAGTTAAATATATGTTTTAACCTGAGTGTGATCAGACTTTCCACCGAATTATTGTTCATCAACGAGATGTATTATATTTGTGTTTCTAGTAAAATGTTTGAAACTAGGGAATATAATAAGCTCTGTACTGTGTATGTTACTCTACACTTAAGTGCCAAAATAACCATTCCACAAGTATTATTCTGACATAAGTTATTAGTATGACTACTATTATAATTATTAAGCCATAAAATTAAACTGTATTGAAAAATTAATTATTTATAAATCTATACAGGCTTATGTACAGTATTTATCTATAAACTTCTTTTTTTTTTAACTAACGTAATCTTACAAAGCAAAACATTATTCTTAAACAACAAAGTCTATGTGAAGTATTGTAAACAGACACTTTAGAGAAATGAAACACCAAAGTAGGACTAGTAATACACTGTCATCCCACATCATTAACAAGACACCAAGGTGGCTTTCAACAAACCCTTCTCTTGTAAATAATATAAACACGTTACAATACACGAACCATCGCAAACTATGATACAAATATTCACTCCATTCACAAACTGTTTATAAGGAATAATAAAGTTGTTCCCTCATTACTTCATTGTTACGACTGCCTAAGTGTTTACTAAGACACATTTGCCAGATACCTCCTTGGCCTCTAGTTAGGTGAGAGGGGTTACATTGTTTTCAGATTATACATAGACAGGCAGGACTCTTGCTAGTCAAACGAGGAAAAACAAATAATGATGAGAGAGTACAGGAAAGCAGTCTGACATGCTCCTTGGAGATACTGTAAGGACGTGTATTAATTAATCTAATAAAACAATCCCAACAGCTGTAAAAATATTCATGCCCAGGTCACAGAACAAGGAAAGAATAAAGCAAGCAGGAATATGCAAGCTTAATGCCTAAAAACAATAACCTATACAGGACAATACTAACTCAATCAATCACTGTGCGTGCTGCTTTTCAGGTAATAAAATAGTTACCTAATTACAGTACAACTATATTCATACTGTATATGAAAATTCAATTCTCACCCACACAGAAAGAAAAAAGAAAGGACAACAATATTATAATCTCCATCGGCATTCTAACTATGGGTCGTATGCAAGAATAGTCATGGTAAATACGATGGCTTAGTATGATGGCTATGTAGTGTGCCTATGGAGTCATAGTACCGATACCATGCCATCATCAATACCACGGATATTCTTGCCTATGACCTTATAACACTCATGCAAAGAACTACCATTGTACACTATATTGGTACTAGACGTGTGACATCTTATAAAATACAAAATTAACAGATGAGAAACTAAAAGTGAGAATACAGTGTTGGTAAATCCAGATCCCATTATTCCTCAAAATTACTGTATTCCAGGCAACAGAACACCATTATGTTTGTTCATCTGACCCTGTTTCCTGGCATACTTTGGAGGAATCAAGGCACTCAATTGTACCTAAAGTATACTCTCCCCTAAAGTGGGTATTACAGTATACTTTTGGTATATTAGAATACCATGATTCCTCCTCCAAAGTATGTTAGGAAACAAAACCAATTAATAAATAAATAAATATAATGGTATCCTGTTGCTTGGAATACAGTACTGTATAATTATACAGTAGTTTGGAAGAATCGGCTGCTCCAGATTTACCACCAATAACACTGTATTATATAACCCCTTATTTAACACATCATGGACCATATACATGTCAAAAATGTCATGTGCTACAATGGCATTAATTTAAGGGGAAATTCTCTTGTTGGTGAATTGGAAAGTCTTTGATTCATCAAAACTTTGCCACAAAACAAATTTACTATTAGTGGTCCATTGAGGAGGGGGTCTGTTTCCTGTTATTGTTTGAAGAAATCAGTAGCTTTCTAATTTTACATCACGAGAATCTCTCCTTAAGCAACTGTTATTGGAGTTTATAAGTATCACACGTGGTAGGTAGCCAATTTAGCAATATTTCTATGCTTTTTACTGAAAATGGATGATTATAACCAATGTTTGTGAGTACTTTTGGGGGCACAGAATAATACAGTAATACATAGACTGTATACACAAATATAATCAATGTACAGTCACTGACTAAAATCTAGCCCATCTGAGTCGAAGCCCGAGATTTGGAGCAGGCGGTTTCTGGACGACAGCCCACTCAAAGCTTCCATGGGTTCAAGACGTGTGTGGCATCATTATGGTTTGGGTTGGGTGGGCATTCGTCCAGAAACCACCTCACCTGCTTTAGATCTCGGGCTTCAACTCAGGTGGGCTAGATTTTATGGTCAGCAAATGTACCTTCTTGTTTCCCAAAAGTTCTTCCAAATAATGGTAATTTTCACTAACAGCTATAGAGAAACAGCTAAATTGGCATCAGTGCACACTCACTACTAGTTATATACAGTACATGCTCTCACTACACTACATCTATACAGTGACTATAAAGACAGTACTTTCTGGGCTTGATAAATTTTGCTTTCCTATGCATGGGTGATTTTAGTGGAGACAACCTATTTTACAGCAAGTCTTGTTCTGTTCTCATTTTATTGTACAGTATAATATTATGTTTATCATTTTTTATAGCAAAAAAAAAACTTATTAAAGACCAAAAAATTACTGCACAACCAAATATTCTAGTGATAAAGAAGAAACAGTCGTAAACAAAGGTTACAATTTGTTCAGAGTAAGGAAAAACAAACCACTCTGTCATATATGATGTTCTGAATACTATGACAATGTTGATGCAGCTAAGACAATCTTATTACAACATCACAAACCACTCCTGGCCTGTATTCTACAAAGATATCATCCATATTGTCACATTCATCAAGCCCAGAACTGTCCACGCCCCATCAACGATAAACAGACAACAACACATTTGCCAATTAAAAAAATTTCATCACTAGAAGCATACATTTCCTATGTTTGTGAGTACAGTACTGTACTTTTTTTTAAAGAATTCTGCTGATTAGGATTGTTTATGTGCATTAAATACTCTTCAAAGTTTTTTTTTTTACATACTGTACGTTGGAAATATACACTTACAGCTGTTGAAAAAGTGGTACTGGCAAGAGTACTATAGAGAGGGACAACTAGTATGGGTTACCCTGAGAGCAATACATACCAACGCACTCCTATCCGCTTCTGTGAGTGACCCTGCGGAAACTGGGAGACCAAAACCAAACAGTCAAAATTCACATTTTTTTTTAGTTAATGTCAAGATTACAATTACCAGACAACAAGTTGATAATTGAGACTGATAATGCAAAATTAATTTATAAGATACATCATAGGTGTTGGTTAAGGGGAGATTATCATGTTGGTAAATTGAAGGGTTACTGATTCCTCCAAACTATGCCAAGAAACACAGACATCCTCAGTTACAAATGGGGTTATCTGTTTCTTGGTATATATAGTTTGGAGGAATCAAAGACCTTCCAATTCACCAACAAAAGGAACCTTCCCTTAATGCTATTTATTGCAACTACAACCCTTAATCTAAATATTTTCTTGTGCCTCCAACATTCAAAACCAAACAGGGTGAAAGAAACGGAAAGAGAATTGGAAGTAAGAATAGTATTCTAGACAAAGAGAAAGTGTAGAAAATTTGGTGCAAATCTGGTACTCAAACATATGAGAAATAGAAAGAAAATAGGAAATAAGAATAGTATTAGACAAAGAGAAAGGGTGGAAAATTTTGGTGCAAATCTGGTACTCAAATTGTGAATATGTGTACCATAAAACTACTCAAGAGGTTGACTTTCTCTTCTGTCTTGGTGATAGTACAAACATCAGAAAAAAAAAAGTAAAAAAATCAATAAAAACAAGTGACTATCATTGTGCAGGAGGCCATTCTTCCCTGGGAGAACATCAACAACAACAACAACAACTACAATGAAAGATTTTGGGGGGGTGTCAGCACAGATTACAGTCTTAATGGCCGAGCCTGTGATGTTAGCCAATCAGTTTACCTATACTAATTCTTTCAAAGTACAAGTATACCACAGAACAGACTCTGTATAATACGGTATCTTTTTTGTGGTAAAATTTGGAGAAATCAGTAGCCTTCAATCTGCCAACTATGAATTGGTCATTTTATGAGTACAGTATATAATTACTACAGTATACTGTAGGTAGATCAGCCATTAATTATTTCATACTGATATCACTACTTCCTCCTGAGACAGAACAGCAATATTAAGGCCAAAATAATGCTGACAAACTGGAAGCTATTAATTCCTTGTAAACTGTACCAAGAAACAAACTATCTAAGGACAGGTGGTGTGTTTTATGAGACAAGTTGTATAAATCAACAGTTTCCAATTTGCAAAAGCATCATACCTCTTTTAATCTCCAAATTCCCCCGTACATCAAATAGTAACACAATTACTACTGTAATTCTCTTACAAATTCAGAAGGTGAAGTAAGCGTGTACAGTTGGCAAAATATGAATTGCGACAACTTTTGTGAAACGTTAAATATATTAATGTCCATAGTTGTTTGTAGGGATCATAAGTATGTAATACAGAATGAAATGTACATTTCCTTTTATATTACATACCGTACTTATAGTCATTAACATAGTTGTGGATGTTGATATAATTAACGTTCCATCAAGATTCGTCGTAATTCATATTTGGCCAACTATACTTTAATCTTGTTTTGCATACTGTACTCCTGAAAACACAAGAAACTCAACACTGACATGCCACTATGCAAAAGAAACTGTGTGACAACAGTATTTCATCAACTAAAGTGCATAATATTTTTAACCTGACAAATGTACTGTACATGCTCTGGCACCTTCCACCAGACTGCTAGAACATAATTGGTCTAAATAACATTAGGTTTCAGATGGTATTATCTGTATTACAAACATCTATGTACTATATAGCTTTTATGCCTAACTCCCTCAAACATCACTCTGTCTTCCCTCAATACTTCAACATTTCTTCAGTTACTCCATCTATATCCTATCTATTTCTTTCCTAACCTTCCTCCTTCCTACTTCTCCTAGTATTTCAGTCATCTAACACCCATCTAAACCACCTCTTGACTTCCTACCCAATCCATGTTTATTGAACCCCTCCTAAATTATATATTTTTGAATGGTAACCATACCTCAGACTTATGGGAATATTATGTAAGAAGCATTGTACTAGGCAACATAGCTTCACTGAAAAGGTTCTGGAAAGAGCTACCTGTTAAATATAATTTTCACATTGCCATGACACCCAAGACCCTTCATTCATAATACTTTAGGTGATATTATTAAACTACTTCTTCGAGGAAAAGTTCTTCGATGCTAAATTCCTATTATTTTACGATACAAATGGAGCTACGAAGAGCCTTTTCCTCTAAGTAGATGTTTAATAACACCACCCTAGATATGCTCTGTGTAATAAAAATTAATATATTTCCATGAGGGTATGCTGTTAACTGCAGCTACAAGAGGCTTATTAAATAAAGCATAGATGGGTTAGTCAGCAATGCAGGACCCAGCCACGGAGGCCACACTCTTGATGGAGGGAGGGATAATGTTGGCTACTGACTCCTCCACAATGTGCTATAAGACAGACCAACAATACTCAGGTACAATAGACCCTGATAGAACACAAATACACTCAATTCCTCACTGAATACAATACCCTCAAAATAGTAAGTGTAATTTTTTTACCACATTCTGCTCAAGACATAAAATGCAACTGTGTTTACTAAAATTCCTCTGTCAATGCAAACTTCAAATATTACAATTACTGCATTTGGGTACATAGTGCTTTTAATTGTCTTGTTAGTTAAACTATTGCAAAAATTCTAAGCAAGGGTGATCTAGTTACCACCAACCATGGTTATAAACTTATCACAATAACCTGACTACACTATTCATAAATTCACTGTGGCCAATTCATCAACATTAGATCAACTTTCTGTGACGGAACAAAATTAAAACTCAACCACCTAAAAACGGACTTGGAATCGAAGAGGCTTGACATTAAAACCCTACAGTATAACTATCACCAACACAACTCATGTCTTCAAATACATACACTACATGTATATGGGGTCTGCTTCATGGCACATTCTGAAGGATTGGTAATCTCCACCAAGCCATTTTGTGAAACTGACTTAAGGGCACATTCTTTTGTTGGTGAATTGGAAGCTCTTGGATTCCTCCAAACGGTGCCATGAAACAGATCCCCTGATAGTACTAAGGGCGTCTGTTTTCCGGCATTGTCAGGAGGAAGTAGTAGCCATCCAATTCACCAACAAAGATGTCTGTTTTGTGGCACGACTGGGAAGAATCGATAATATTCGATCCATCACAAACATCTCCCCCTCTTTCAGCAGTGTGGCTCACAGTTCTGCCCAAGCCATTATTCTGACAGGCAGGAACTCTTATGTATGCAAGTAAAGTCACACGCTAGGCAATGATGACGACGATCAATGTAATGGGCTCAAAGTGTTTTATAAAGAGCCATCAGCCTTGTCTAGCTCATGATGTTCTTGCATACGGACAGAGCTATGACGAGCACAACAAAAGTGAACAGGGCAAATACAGGTAAAATAAAAATAAAATTATAATATAAAAAAAAATAATGAAGTTAATGAGATAATTGTCCTTCTACTGTACAACTAAACCTTTCTTGTATATGAAAATTGAATACTTATTAGGCTATATGATTAATATGAAAAACAAAGCTAATATTAAAAACAAAACTAGTTGAAAAATGTATCACCTTCATAAGTATAATACCATGATTTTAAAAGGTTGACTTTTATATGAATATGTTGTACTAGGTATGTAAAATATTCATAAGCTATACATACACCTGGCATATCTGTGCTAATGAACTGAACTGTTGTATCAGCCTGACTCAAGGATAATATGTACCTAAAACCATCAATATTATGGCTACTGAATTGCATGATGTCTGTGGGTAGTGTGGTAACTGTAGTATATTATTATTATTATTATGAAGTGTGTGCCAGGACTGATATGAATGTATGGTTGGGAGGGTAAACAAACAATAACAGATACCGGGGCCTGTACACTTAAAACTGGCCTACTAACAACAGCTTTTTCCTATCATGTTTCTATTCTCTACTTTGCCTTGCTCTAATAATTAAAAGTACTGGGTTAAAAAACTGACCATCTGAACGTGCGCTGCTGAACTCGGTGCTCTGGGTCTTCTCACCAAGGCCGAAGGTGTAGTCTCCCTGAAACACCAAGAAAATATTAGTACAAGAAATAAATAATTCTTCCTTTTACTGCCGTTATCAAGTGGGTATCATGCTTACATGTTTTTCTTTGTCTCTGGTCAAACTAATAGTCTTATTATTAAACTAGTGTACTAAAATGAAAGCCAGGGTAAACCTTATGTGATATTTAAAGCTTCACTCAACATCACACAAAAGTTAAGGCAAAGGAAACACAGCAATTTCTTATTATGATGAGGTCTGGATAAGTACTCTATACAGTATGTACACAAGGCATAAAAACTATTGGTGCACAGGGGGTCTGATACACCCATGGTAATATATATTTTTTTTTTTTACATATGTATTGAAAAGGTAATTAAATATACAGTAATTGTAAAGTAGACACAAAGGAGTTTATATTACAGTACAGTATATTATATATTACACACGCTAACTTAAATTTAAGTACTATACTGTATTTACCAAATCAGAATAGCATCACTGATCAAAAAATGTACAGTACAATGGTACTGGAAATATATCAGCAACTACACTCTAAAACATTTAAGTAGAGTTATGTAATGGTAGAGAATTAGTGCTCTAAACTCTAAACTCTAAAGTATACAAAACACATTGCCAATACTGTATCTTGGCCATTAAAAAATTACAGTACAGTACTAGGAACTTGCATATACAGTATTTCTATGACTACCACCAGATTATTTCTCTTCAGATGAAAGAAGCACTACTTACTCATAAACAACAATTTATATTTTGTTTGATATTCTTGGACAAATACCAGATGCAGAAAAACATTATGTTTTTCCAGGGTTAAGGCGAGATTCTTTTTTTGGTTCATTGGAGTGCCCAAAGTATACCAGGAAACAGGACCAGATTGACAAACAAATGGTGGCCTGTTGCTTGGATAAATAGAGAAGAGAAATCAGTTGCTCTTGATTTACCACTAGTACTGTAATATTGTATCTCCCTTAATGGGAAGATTCTTTAGTTGGCATAGCCTAGTTTGGAGGAATTACAGACCTTCCAATTCACACACAAGAAAATCTTCCCTTAAGCCTTGCAACACTTGGAGGTTCTGTAGTAGTAGTAGTATGAACAGTCACTTACATGGAGTGCAGAGTATGATCCCAGTCCCTGGCGGTAGAAGGTGTTGCGGGGAGAGAATCCGTAGCCTGGTTTGGGAGGTTGCCTGAGGGAGCTGACAACTGCCGGGCGCCACCAAGGGGCAGCTCGGGTCAGTACACAAAAAAAAGGGGGAATGGTGGTGGTGGCAGTGACAAGGAAGGAAGATGCTTCTGCTGCACTTGTACGTCAAGTTGGGTGTGGTATCTATTTGATGTTAATGGATATTTTTCATAACCATTTTTATACTGACTGTGCATTATGCAAATATAGTACCGTAAAGCCATATGTGCAAGATCATAGTCATATGCTACCTTGACTATTACTGTATAATTAATTGAACAATCAAAGCAGTTTCTGAACACAGTTAGTCGCATTACAGTATCTACCTTGCCAAGTGAAAATAACACCTGACTTACAAGCAGTGAGCAGTAACAACTCCCTCTCCAAGTCCATCCACCTCTAGACAAAGGAAAGCTAAAAATGATAAGCTCGTAAAAACCTAGAATACTGCCTACAATACTCACAATCATACCCGCTGGTCCTCCATTGCGACCGGCGGCAGGCAGGGTTGATGATTTGAGGCCGTACCCTGGCTTAGGCTCCCCTCGCAGAGCTGATACAACTATGGGGTATGGGCAGGCGGGTGGGGATAGGATCACAGGTTAGGGAAAAGTTAAAAATTGGGGAACGTGAATGGACGAAAAATGTAGCAAGACCAGAAAAATACACACGACAGGCAAAAATCAGATAGGATGGGAAGGAGAGGGAAGGAGTGTGAGGGTAGAAGGAAAGAGGAGTATATACCGTATAATGCAGGGAGATAAAATTTAACCACAACGAGGGATAAGTTTGAATTAATTTTTTTTTTGTACATATAGAGTAACCAAAATGAATTCCACATTAAGATTTTTAGACAAAATTTGACCATAAGGGGTTGCATTCGAATTAGGTTCAAAATATAACAGGTTTGAGAAGTGGGAAGAAGGAACCAATTGGTAAAAAATTTTAAGCATTCCCCCACCAACAAGAAAAAATCACCATCACCAACCAGCCAATGAAAAATTTGATACATTGTTTTGGAGGAAAGGGGAGGAGGAGGAGAGATAGAGTAATATGGTAAAGGTGAGTGGATAAAGTAGAGATAAAGGAGGCCAGAGAATCAGGGGGGGGGGGTGAGGAAGAGAGAGTGAAGGAGGTAAAAGGAAGAAAGGAGAGAGAGGAATGGATGGAATAGGAAGAAGAAAGAGAGGAAAGGAGGGAAAAGGAAGAAGAGAGAGGGAAAAGGAAGGAAGAGAGAAGAAAGGATGGAAGTGGGAAGAGAGAGGGAAGGAGGGAAAAGGAAGAGAGGGAAGGAGGGAAAAGGAAGGAAGAGAGGGAAGGAGGGAAAAGGAAGGAAGAGAGGGAAGGAGGGAAAAGGAAGGAAGAGAGGGAAGGAGGGAATAGGAAGAAGAGAGAGGGAAGGAGGGAGAAGGTAAGGTTGACGAGGTAAGTGTGTGTTATTTGGGACAGGTCGGGAGAAAACACAAAAATATTCAGGTCAGTTAAGAAAACAACCATGCAAAACAAAATAATTGGACATGATCATCAGCAAGTCAGGCATGGGCAGCAAAAATTTGGCTTCTTTAATTAAAGAGACATTCTCTTTTTGGTGAACTGGATGGCTACTGATTCCTCCAAACTATGCCAGGAAACAGAAGACCTTAAAGTTACCACTAACAAGTGATCTGTTTTGCAGCACATAAGTTTGGAGGACTCAGATACCTTCCAATTCACCAACAAAAAGAGAATCTCCCCTTAACACAAACTAAATCCAAAAAAAATGATGCATAAAAAAAAATTATAAGGATAACTTTGCAAAATAAAGAATGTTTAGTCAAATAATTAATGGTATTTATCAGCTGAGCAAACTACTGAAATAATACTAATTTAGATGTGTTCTTGTTGACATGTCAAGGAGAGATTCTCTTCTTGTTGGTAAATTGGAAGGTCTGTGATTCCTCCAAACTATGCCAGGAAACAAATCACCTCAATATTACTAACAGGGGAGAAGTTGTTTCATGTCATAGTTTGGAGGATTCACCAGCCCTCCAATTTACCATCAAGAGAATCTCCCCTGAACTGGATGCTGTAAAGGGAATCCCAGCATCTTCCATTTGGGTTATGTAACAAATTAATTGATATGACTGTATGTATGTGTAGTAGTATTTTCATTACACTTATAGTGATTAGTGAAACTGTTCAATATTCACAATAATTATAAGGAACTATATAAATGTTAATATTCTCCACATTGAAATCATGCCTAACTTGATTGATCAGAGAACACACTGTACATGTTTCTTTCACAAGGTTAATTCACATAAAAATTAATTATACAGAACTCTTCAACAATAAACCACTATGTTAGAAAGACTAAAGTCACACTAAACAATTGAAGTGCACCGTGTAACAACCACATGAGCAACAGCTGACAAATGGTAATACTAGGATTGGAAAATTCTTAATCAAAGTATTTTTCCCCTTCAAGACACTGACTGGAGGAATCTGAGGTCGGATCAATTTAAAATGCTGTACTAAAGAAAAAAAAGTGACAGTAAGTGGTGTAACAAAGATATTTTCTAATTAAGTGTAACATAACTGGATACACTTAAGGGACTACAGTAGTATACTTTCGGTACATTCGAGTGCCTTTCATTGATCAGTCAGTCATCCTGAGTTTTAATTTCCCGAGATTCTAAATGTGTCTGGAAGGGTGTCCCAAACTTTGACTAAATAATATCACCTATATTTTCATTTTACTTGTTGCCTGTCTGGTTGTTACTCAGTAAACCTCAAATGATTCCCTCTTTGTCATCCATCCATATAATTAATGTCCCATAAATATATATATGTAACATCTGACTCCTATCCTTCACCAACTAAAACGGAACAACTAAAAAAACTAAAACAATAACATTCACTTCAAGGAAAGAATTCTATAAACCACCGCAATTCAATAAACATAAATAAAGATCATGCAACACAAACTAATGCACCATTAGTGACCTGGACTACATTCAACAAAGTAATATTTACCAGGACTGTATAAAAATAGTGGCAGCAAAAATTGCACTGAAGGGGAAATTATTTTGTTGGTGAATTGGAAGGTGTCTGATTCCTCCAAACTCTGCCAGGAAATAGATGTCCTTTATGTCACTAATAAGGAATCTGTTTCATGGCTTAGTATGGAGGAATCGGTAGCCTTTCAATTCACCAAAAAAATAATCTCCCATGAAAACATTCTTCTTTGACCTCTCAATTTGTCAACAGCAGGAAGACTTTGACATCAACTTTTATGTGCTGACAAGATATACGACACAAATTTGTAGAATGTCAATTTATATAGTAATTGTTGATAATTATTACCATGTAGAACACAGTCCAGTATATGAAACCCTCTCAGTGACAACCTTACATATTAAGGAGTTAAACAGTACTGCAACTCAAATGTGTGATGATGTATTATAAAAATAATGAATAAGAATCATTATTCATTGTCACTAGTACATGTGTGACAAATCTCTCAAATAAAGACTGAATATGCAAACACTGCAATATATTCTGTCAAACTGTTTGCTCTATTTACTGAATATTAAAAACTCTTAGAGTACTATGCTAAGAACTACTGTGGCAGGTAGTTAAGGTATAAACATAACTTGAAGATGGTTATTAAAAAATTCTGTGTGCAATATTATTATATGAGACAAGATTTATCGTATGATCCATCTATTACTTGATTTTATACTCTATAGTATATATCATCTTGAAAATCAAAACTATATGACAGATTTACATCTATCCAAATATCATCATCTCCTCGATACTACAATCTGGACCATGAGCATTTCACCTCCGTAGTCGCAAAATGCCATTCTAATCATTAATAATCATTATTATTACTGTATATGTTATCATTATTATATTTCCATCACACCATCTCAGTTGCATATCAGGGTAGGTTAAGGATGTGAGGTTAGGGGACACAGGGTGAGGGAAGATCTCACAACACAACAATGTTAATGTAAACTGACACAACACACTTCTCATCACGTACCCCACCAGGGCCGGCCTTAAGGTTCCACGTCTTTCTAACTTAATACTACTTAAAAAAAAAAAAACAGGATGGACCACATAGAATATTTGTCACCTCTTCTTCCCCACGCCTAAGCATGAAAAATACTATATTTAAACAAGACCCTGCCTAGTACTAATTATGAAACATGAAAGTTATATAGTATATTCTTGATTGTTTACATCTTAGAACATAATTATCTTATTCAATAGATATATTGTACTGTATCTTCAAATAAGTAAGATTTACAGAACTCTAAGCAAATTTCCAGAAGATAATATTTCTGCCATATAAAGATTTTTTTTTTTACAGTAAGGCCATGCAGTTCTAAATATAAGAAGCGATTACTTCCTGAGAATATTCGTACAACTAATTATTATTATTATGATAGTTTTACAGTATTTCCCAACTTGTGACATGAAATTTGTTAAGTATCAGGAACTGCATAATCATCATCAATATTTTTTCCACCACAATCATTGTTAGTTTAAACTTTTTGAGGTAATAATTTTGCTTAGAGATGAATCTTGAAAAAATAAAAGTACTATACAGTACTAACAAACATTGGAATTTTAGAAATGCGTGTGTACAAAAAAAAATCAATTGTTAAGGGGAGATTATCTTGTTGGAGAAATGGAAGGTCAGTGATTCATCCAAACTATGCCAAGAAACAGACGATCCTTAGGTTACATTAATGGGGGATTTGTTTCGTGGCATAGTTAGGAGGAATCAGTAGCCATCCAATTCACCAACAAATGAATCTCTCCTTAAGCCTAGTCATGTGATGGTATGGACATGTACCGTTATAAGAGGGTATGGTGGCAGAGGAACGGCCGGTCGAGCAGCGGTATGAGGAACCACGATCAAACTCTTCCTCTTCTGGGCCCCAGGGTCGGTTGTGGTCGGTCATACGGGACGGGGCTGATGCAGAGAGGAAACAAGTAGAACAGGTTATCTTTTTTTTTTGTGTGTGTGTGTGTGTTTTTTTTTGTGTTTTTTTCACAGCAGTACTCCCACCTAATGCACTATTTAGGTGGATCACTTACAAGGGGAAGCTGTACACAATTATCAGAGCCTTTCATACAGTACAAATATAAACTAGTACAGTAAGCTTTCATTATATATTACTTTAATGTATGTTTTTCTCATTATACACAGAGAATCACTAATTTCATTTATGTAATAGTTCAACATATTAAAGTTTTAACTGCATACAATTGCAAGATTGTTATCTCTTCAACTCTCTATTATCTATTATTTATTGTAACAAGATCTCTTTGCACACATTAATCAAAACATGGTCAAACTCTCACCCATAATTCTAGTGCCCAGTACAATAGGAAGGGTTTATTTATAATGTTGTACTTAAAAAAACAATTGAATCTTACATGCATTAAGAGAGGATCCAAATCGTAACTTGTATCCAGGTTCGCGGTCAGCTGCGGGTGTACGTGAGGCGTTCCTTGGGTCCAGGTGAGTGGCCTTGTATGCTCGGATTTTTTCTCGCTCCTTCACCTGCTGCAGGAACACCTTGCCAATACCTGTTGCTATTTTACTCAGCTCTACTTCTTCTCTCTGTTGGTAGTCATATAATTATGTTGGGATCACTAGCCAAGCTGAGCCACAAGGCATTCTAGTCCATTTATTCACAAGTATCATTAGGAGATACTATATTTATATATGACTACTGTATCTCCTAATGTGGGTTTTATTTACATTTGTGGATTATTGAGTTTGCTGTATTTGCTTCTGGCCGTCACTAACCTTGAGTTTGGGGAGCATATTATAACCATCTGCTAATGTGGATTTTTTTTATTAACATTCATTGATTATTGAGTTCATTTGACTCTTTCTGTCACTGACCTTCAGCTTGGGGTCCTCCAGGAGCATCTCGTCATCCTCAAGTTCGGTTGCTTCGTCTGTCTCATCGATGCTGACAGCCTTGTTGCTTCCCGACCACCTCCGCCGCCGCTCTGAAACACCTGCCAGTCACGATGTGCCCACAGGCAGCAGGTCAGTTTAGGGTCACACGCTACTCACTACAGTCACTATCTGCCAGTCGTGCCACGCCTTAGGCAGCGGGTCAGTATAGGATCACATGCTACTAAATTACTAACTATCTGCCAGGCACAAAACACCAAGGCAAAGAATGCATTATATTAACTACAATCACTATAGTGTATCTCTTTTTAATAGCAAAAATGCAACAGCTACAGTATATTGGTAATAATAATTATCAACAGCACTGAAATACTATGATAAAGTAGAAGGTTACAGATTCCATCTAACAATACCACAAGAAATCCTCTAAGTTACAGTGGTACCTTGAGATACGAGTTTAATTCGTTCCGTGACTGAGCTCGTAACTCAATATGCTCGTAATTCAAATCAATTTATCCCATTGAAATTAACTGAAATGTGATTAATCCGTTCCCGCCAAAAAAAAAAAAAAAAAAAAAAAAAAATTCGTAAATTTCTGCTTCAGTATTGTACATATCGTAGAAGTACAGGTATTCCTCATTATGTGCGAGGTATAGGTTCCTACAGGCACCACACAAACTAAATTCGCACAAAATAAACCTATTTTTCCCATTAGAAACAATGTATAATGAAAAGAATGGGGTCTTGGTCCAAAAAAACTTCCATTTCTTGGATGAAAAACGCATTTATTTGACTAATAAAGTGAACATGTTTTAAAAATGTATCATGTTAAAGCTATATGTAACACTAAGATGTAAATAAGTGTAAATAAAGCTGTCATTAACACTTAATATGATGCCATCTTCACTAATAATAAACTGGCTGAACTAGCCACGAGTGAGATGTAAACAAAACATTGAGAGTCAGTGTTGCCATGTAAGTGTGAGGGAATTTCCCTCACTTCAACTTCAGAATTTCCCATTTTACCTCAATTATTCCCTGTTTACTCATGACCATTGATGGTCTTTTAGGTATTTCATCTTGTAGAAATTTCCCTGTTTACTCATGAACGAACTGTATATTATTTCCCTGTGTGGACTTCGAAATTCCCTAAAACGGAAATTTCCCTGCACCTGGCAACACTGGTGGGAGCGTGAGCTGCCTCCTGGTGGCAGGCAGTTGAACTACGCACCTGGCGCACTTTTTGAAATGCAGATGAGGGGCAAATCGGCCATCTGTTGACTCGTATTTCAAAATTCATCTCGTATGTCAGGGCAAAAATTTGATTGAGCCATGGCTCGTATCTCAAAGTTCTCGTATGTTAAGGCACTCTTATCTCAAGGTACCACTGTATTTGTATCATTGTGGTTACCTATTTCCAGGCTTAGTTTAGAGGAATCAGTTACCCTCCAATTTACCAACAAGAGATTCTCCTCTTTAATAATTTATCAACATACAGTAACATATATTGTATTAAACAGTAGTTATGGTCTGATATAAGCGTGAATTAAATTGGTGCATTTTTGCCTGGATTAAAAAGAGACCCTACACAGCTTGGTTGGATGGACAAGTGGGTAATGATGGGGATAGAAAACACTAACCACCACAAGGATTCTGGTACACACATATGCAAGAAAAGTTATGGCCGTCAGGATAATGATAACCAAAATGATGGTTCCAATGTCACTACAGTATATGTATACTGTACATCATACCTGCTGTCACCATCATCTAAGACCATGATTCTTCTTACATACCGCCTACAGTCACAGATATAGGTGTCATTTCATTTCTAAAAATTTTTTAGTAGCTGACAAATAGAAGAACAATCACCAGTTCTAATCCAGTCCTAGGATTCAAACACATAAAATGAATATCCAAACTATTTAAGCTGTGATTAGTTCACAAAACATCTCACTTTAGTTTGGAATAGATTCAACACCTCTTACTAAAATTCATAGACAGCTGAATGAAGTGAAACCTATATATGCGACTGTATACATATGAATCTGAACTAAGAAAATAACATACAGGTATACAGCAACTGAAACTACTTTCCAAAAATTCTTTAGAGTTTGTCAAAAATAATTATATTCAACACAGAAACACCACAGTACAGTAGTATTATTTGAGTCACCCAAACATGCCACTACTTCATCAAATAAAAGTAATAACAAAAAGAGGAAACTTGTACTGTAATACTGTACAGTACAATATTGTTTTACCTGGGAAAAAATATATATAAAAAAACTATTAATCAAAATAGAATGGAATGGTAAAAACTGTCCCTTCATTCTTCTGGATCCCTCTCCTCCTTCATGATCACTCTATAAACTCCTGTTAACATTGTACTACTTTGTTTCCCTGCTTCCTTCAATATACTGTACAGTCGGCGGCAAAAGTCCTGTCGCCTCACTTGCTTCACCGAGGCACGTGATGTTCATAGACTCGAGAATTAGGGTTTTCTAGAGTCCATGAACACTGCCTGTCTCGGTGAAGCAGGTGAGGCAACAGGACTTTCGCCGCCAACTGTACAACTGCTTAAGTGAACAGTTTCTACTGGCTACCACCAACCAGTGCAACTACAGTACCATACATTTTGAATACAATGTAAGCATATAGTAATGAACCACCATGGGAATGAAATACAACAGAAGCTATATATATGTCAACCAAGCCCTTGAGTAATAATAATACATTCACCCGATAGCATACAGATATGCAAGCCGAGAATAATTCCATGAAATAAGACAATTCATAATTTGGCTACCCAGATGGCTTGAGAGGGTAAGATATAAAGTACCGGTACTTGTGAACAGGAGAAAGATGTAAATATGTAGACCACAACAGAAATAATCCTGTTACTGGCCAGAGTTTGGGAGAACCAGTTGACTTCTTCTAATCACCAAATCCATAAGCAGCTAATTCCTCTAAATTATGCCAGAAAACAGACCAAGGCTGTAATACTGTAGTCTAGCACTTTTATGGTTTTCAAGTAGAGCTTGAAAGAATCTGTGACCTCTAATCCAGTAAATGTTGAGAAAGCAAACACCTGTTCCACACTAACAAGGAAGATGAAGCTGGTACTGGGTGGGTAAATGGACCATATTCCTAGTCAAGTCAAAAGTATTTTAGTAAGCCCATATTTGTAAAATTCCATATGACCCCAAGGCTGGAATGGGCACAAATATTACAATCCTGATTACAGTTACTTTAATTAAAGATCATGTTCTGAGTGGTACAATCCTTGCTCAAATGACTATGATTATGGCCCTGAGTCTTGAAGGAAGAAGTACAGTACACCAAGGAGGGTTAAACATTTACCTACAGTAGTTACCTGTGTTTACCTGTTAGTCCACTAATGTTTAGTGTAGACGTGCACAAGGTTATATGGGGAGCTCCTTGGATTTGAACCACTTTGAGCTAAAATTGTTTATTTTGATAACTACAGTATTTATTAAAATATTTTGCCCCTTGTGTATTTTGAGGCTTGCATAATTTGAGCACACTAATTTGAGAAATCTATTGTACCATACTGTACTTTTAAATCACTTGCCTCACACTATTGACTTACATAACCTTTTTACAAAGATGGGTAATTTATAAGCTGATTCCTACATGGTTGATCAGTGCTCACCTGGGTCAGTGTAAGGGTAGGGTGGGGCGGGGAAGTCGTCTCTCTCAATACGGGAGACATCACCCGAGGGAGGTTTGCGTCCTCCTGGGTAGTGGGAGAGTATAATGGGCTCCTCGTTGTTCATGTGTGGGGACTTGGGTCGTGGAGTGTCTGTCTGCATCTGTTCAACCATCACACGCATCCCCAGTCGGCTCGACGTCTTGGGCAGCGACAGCTTGCGTCCCTCCGCTGGGTATTGGATATACACTTTAGTGAAACATAAGCACTTTTAAATTTTGCAAATATTCATGTTATTCCACAACCAAGTTTTGTCTTGACATATTATTCCCGAGCTATATAATTACTAAGTAACACACGCGCACACACTCACACTCACTTGGAGGTCGATGAAAGTGGGGTGATTTGGGTGGGGGTCGGTCGTACGGGTCGAGGGGTCGGCGTAGGTACCCCTGTGAGGGCTCGGCTGTGAGGTAGGAGTAGGTGTATATACGAGTCACATCCACCGGGCTCTGGGACGACTTGTACTCCCGCAGGATCAGGCCCGGGGAGCAGGTGCGGTACGGGCCAGAAAACTGTCAGCGGCATGTCGTTAGGTTAGGGTTGGTTTCCATTTCATTGTTATTAAAAAATTGAAAATAAATAAAAAATAAATAAAAAACACTTTCATACATTAGGTTAGACTAGGTTTCCTTTTCATTATATAAAAAAAATTAATACTGTTCAAACATAAATAACACTTTCATACACTTGGTTTCTATTTCATAAAAATTAAATGAATAATAACAAAATATAAATGAAAGCAAATTCAAAATGAATATTCTTAACGTAAAAAAAAAAAACTAAAGTTAAATTGGATAAACTTAGAAAAGAAATTAAATGGCATGATGAAACAACAATTTGAAGTGCAAACAAAAAATAATATGTGTTGGGACAGAGCATCTAATTTTATACAGAAATTGTTACTAAACTGATTAATGGGATACTTTCTTGATGGTAAATTGGGGTGTTACCGATTCCTCCAAACAATGCCATGAATAACATCCCCTATTTGTAACATTGAGGTTGTATGTTTTTCCTGGCATGGTTTGGAGGAAATAATAGCCCACCAATTCAACCAATAGGAATTTCCCATTAACTGCCCAGAAACAAGACATTTAGGGCAACAACAGCTAAGGTCATATGCCAGCAGAGAAGGAGATCAACAAAAGGGATTTCAAGTACAATATTACAGGAAAAACATTTATACGAGGGAAAGTTGAAAAGCTGACAACAACAATGGGAGGGAAAATGAAAGTAAGCAACATGGAAAGTGAAGGGACATTATTTTATATACTGTACTGTATACAGTATATCTAAAGTATCATTACATGTATGCTCTGTGGGTGGTGAATTTATTAGTACTATCTACGCCATACCTTACCTAAAACAAAACAAAAAATTCGGTCTATATTATAGCTTTTTTTCACCTGATGTTAAATAAGGGGGTACAGTACAGTACTATATTTCTGGTACATTAAAGCAACTTGATCACTCCAAAGTATGCCAGGAAACAGGACCAGAATAACAAAAATAATGGTGGCCCGTTTACTTGGAATAGTTTGGAGGAATCCGTTGCTCCAGACTGACCAATAATACAGTATATTGATTACCCCCTTATATGTCCACATCCAATACTGTAATGGCTAATGGTGATTGGATGAGGCTTGGAGAAATGCATCTTCCAATCACACACAAGGTATCAGCTGTGAACATTTACCATCAGAGAAAAAAAGCCATACTGTACAGTACTCTGGTGTCAATTTAGTCATTTTCCTTGGACCAATAGTGCCTTTTATTTCAATGTCTGTAGGAACTTTATGGGAGAAGAATAAAAATTGAAAATGTACCCATGGCTTTTATGCATCTAAAGTAAAGCAATCAAATCATAGAAAGCTCATCATAGAAGTACAGTACTCACAAACATAAAATATTTCACTACAGGCCAAGGAAAAAGCAACTAACTAACTTGGCAAAGCCTCACCAGACCTAATAATACAAACCAAACCAAAACGCACCTTGCGATTGAGGCTGTTATAAGGGCTATAGGAGCGGAATGACCCGTTAAGGCTCGGGGTGCGGGAACGGGAAAACTGAAACAGGGTTGACAAATACAGGGGTTGACTAATAAGCATGCAGCAACAACACAGGAGAAAATAATACATGCAATCATAAAATCATAAAATAAAAATGTAAAATTAAATTATACTACATGTACAGGTATTTTCCTTTATATGAAAATAAAAATAAAATGTAAAACTAGAACACCGGAGAAAATAATACATGCAATTGAATCATAAAGCAAAAACTTAAAGCTAAAATACAGTAAACTACTTTCTAATAAAAAACAAAACGAATGTAAATAAAAAACATACTGTTGTCTAATAAATGATAAAAAAAAGTAAAAGCTTGGAAAAGCCCTCACTAATAAAATGACCTACTGTACTGGTATTAAACAAAATGTGTGGAAATAACCAAACAAAAGAAAACTGAAACAAAAACATATACAGTATACATCCTAAAAGTTACCCAAAATATAAAATCATGTCTCCATTAAAATTTCAATATAAAACATTCATTCTATAATGTAATATCTACAGTATTATCTTCTTAAGTTCATACCGTATACTATTGTTAGTTGGGTTGTTATTAATATTCATACCATCAGGACTCGTTAAAACACCTGCAGGATCGGCTATTAAGGGAAGCAACCTTTTGTGTTCAATTTGGAGTCAATGTAGGCCTCCAAACTTCACTATAAAACACATCCTCTGTAACATTCCATACAGAGGGGGTTCTGTTTTTGGCATAGTTTGGAGGAATCAGTAGCCTTCCAATTTCCCTTAATAGGTTACTCCCCTTAACATCCATGATTTTCTAAAGCATGTCACACTCACAACAAACCTACGACAAGAACTAAATATGGAGTAAGTAACAAGACCTCGATAGTCCAGACCTACAACAATATTATTAATCTTTAAAACAATTATAACTGACCAGAAAGTGACCATCAAACAAGTATACAAACAGCTGCTGAGATTAGCCTTAGTTTTCCTCTCATGATTGTTTAAAAAAAGGGCCAATTTGTGGATGAAGGGGTTAGTACAGTATTGAAAAAATCTGGAGCAACTGATTCCTCCTCAAACTATTCCAAGCAACAGGCCACCATAATTTTTGTCAATGTAGTCCTGTTTACTGGCATACTCTGGAGGAATCAAGGCACTCCAATGTACCAAAAGTATATTACCCCTTTAATAGAAAGACCTGAATTATTTACTTTAGAAGACGACAGATACTTGTTTTATGGGGACTATAAATTAACAACATTTTGCTCCACTGGGACACAAGCCACATGTTTTCTTCATGTTATTATTTACTTAAGCACACAGCTAATTTACCCTATTAATTAATTATTACTATCTACTTTACTCTTTCATTTAGATTATCCGCTTGTACTTCTCAGCATACTGAAAAACAATGGTTAAACTTCACTGAATATCTCAAGCAAAGAGATGCTTTATGGTACAGTTGCCTCAAAGGGTTCCTGAAGTAAATGCTACCCTCTTGTCAATATGTGTCTGTACTGTATTATAAAACTGAAGCTATTTTATTAAATATCTGTGTTCCTGTTAAATCTACATTATATAGCTGCTGATCATTCAGAAAATTTAACACCATTTCTCACATACTGACAGTAGATGGGGCAGGTATGTAAGAGGAAACTCCTTCAAAATATTCTATAAAAAAAATGGGTTATGCAAGTCAGTCCACTGAATAAGTTGATTTGATCTACAGTATTAAGTTGCAGGCAAATTGGAAGCTGCTGATGTCTCCAAACTGTGACACAAAACAGAAGATAAATGTTGAAGTTTTTCCATTTCTTAGTGTAGGTTGGAGTAATCAGACTGTTGCCTCCATTCACTGCTAATTTCACTTCCTCAGGCATCACACTAACAACAACACACGAGTTATCTCATCTACAACAAAACTCTGTCACTGTCTGAAAGGTTAGCATGACACACTACACACATTATACAAGCTGGTACCAGTTAATAACTTTCCTTGTCAAGTTACACTGGGCAGGGATGAACCCTTTAACAATGGCTGACCTAATGTAACACTATTTCCTTTGGTCAACTATTCATTAGTTATTTTCCAACTAATACTGTATAAGACAACTGGTACAACCCTGGTACAAGCTGTTATCAAAGTGTGGTCCTCAGTCAGTCCTATAGTCTGTTTTGCTGAAGTAAACAACAAACATCCACATCTGATTGTGTAAATATTAACTGTGTTTCATAAAAGCTCAATATCAAAGACTTAAGGCTCATAAATCAGCCAGTCGGAAGCAAATTAATTGCTTTATAAATAGTTACTCTATAAATATAATTACACTATAAATAGTTACTGTAAATCAGGTGTGAATGTTTACAATCAGTTACAGTAAAATACACTATAGCTATAGTACTATTAACATTCATGCATTGCCTACCCTCCGCCACCGCCCAGTTGATTCTACTGTCTCGATAAACTGAAGAAATGAAACTTTGGTTATTAAAATTTCCCTGCTGCTTTACCCTTACTTCTAGCTAAAAACATACAGTAGATTTACTGTTTCAATAAAACTAAGAAAGGAGATTCTGTTTACTACCTTTGCTTTCCCTTTCTTACTATTCAATTAACTTTAGAAATGCAATTACTACATAAACAAAAAGGAGACTTAAGACTCTGGTTACAGAACTACAGTATATCTCACTTTAAAACTATCAATTCTTGCCTTGGAAACACAATTTTAGTGTCTCAATAAAATGAAAAATAAAACATATTAGTATATATTTTGTTCTCCCTTTCACGACCTTATGGGTGTATTACAGTACAGTAGAACATTCTCCTTTATCCACTGATCAAAATAAGGCTTCCATCCTCCTCAATATTGTTGTGGGATTGCAGCTGGAGTAAGACAACCCCATAGACAGTTGACAAATAACAGAGCCAAAGAAGAGATACTCCAGTGAAACCAATTCTACTTTAAACCTTCCCCACTTAGTAGTTCACATTTTACAGAAGCATATACAATACAAATTACTTAGTACAAAATTACTTATGATAACTTATTAAAATATGACTAATTCAAGGATTTATTTTATCTTTCAATGTTGTTATTATAAGTCTAGGACAGTTTATTTTCAACATCTGAACACCAACACATGCACATCAGCAACTGTATAATATCCCTAGTTTGCTATACCACTTACCAAATTACTTATCATACACTTTACTAAGAGCTATTATATATACTCTCTATATATATCTACTTCTGGCAGGTCAATTTACCCAAAACAAAAATGCATTTATCTGAGTAGATAAGCAAACTATAGTACTGTACAAAACCCAAATTCTTTCAATTCCAAATCTATGAACCCTCCTACATACAACTATAAAAACACTCATTTGTTTGTTGTGCTATAAAGTTAACCTATTAAATCACAATGATCCAGTGCACTAAATTAAGGGCCTTGTGATCGTATATGAAAACTGGAAGCTTCTAATTCCTCCTGACCATGTCACAAAACAAGCCTCTTGCATATAGGTGGTGTTTCATGGCAATATTTGAAAGACTCATTTACCTCCAATTTTCTCATTACATCATAGGGTCCCTTAAGCTATAACATCTCTGCCCATATCCTTTACTAGTCAGTGTATCCGTGTATATTGTCTAAACTTAAACTCCCGTCTTATTTTAATCCACCATAATCATTGTTTATTATGCCTACCACAGTTCAGGTCAATTACTTGCAATCTTCACAGAGAAACATCTATCTTTTATTTAGTCAGTGAGAGCAACAACCGTGAACACTTCCACAAGCTGGCCTAGGGCATACCACACCAAAATTGCTCTAAATCAGAAAAGCAAATCATCAATACCCAGACTAATATTACCCTATGCTGCAGATCCTCGATATACAATGAATAAATACTTTTATCCACCACTTCATTTTATACTCAGTCCCTTATTGAAGACAATCAAATGTTTTCCCAGGTTTTTGTTATTCATTACCATACACACCAAGTGATTTACTGGCCAAGCGTTAAAAGGATGCAAGTGCTAAATTTAATCATCATATATCGAGTGCCTACTATACCATATAGACGAAGTGATTTACCAAGTAGTGTAGCATACAGTATATACCAATGTATTAACCTATACCAACCTGTGTTTCAGAGGCAGTGGAGCTCATACCATCCAGATCTCTCTCCCGTTCTGCCTTCTGTTCACCGTTGACATGGTGACCGTTGGACAGCGCTCCATTCAGCACTGTACCGTTCTCCGTGGGTCCGGGGCCACAACGTGGGTGCCAGATGGCCGTGCCTAGTGGACGTTATTATTACTGTATTACTTTATGATTATTATCAAAACCAGAAAGCAGGCAACATGAGTAATGTCAGCAATATTTCCTTCCTAAATAAATCAACAACCAATTGTTGGTATGAAGAGAAAAACCTTTGATATTTGTCACTGTACATGAGTATACAAAATGTGTGTCAGTGAGCCCTCACCCTGTAAGTACATCTCCTCTCCATCACCAAATGGATCACCACACTTGGTACAGCGAGCACATGTTGGGTGGAAGTGATGGTTGTCTCCAGCCTGCAGTACTTTCCCACTGATGAAGCGGTTGCAATAGGCACATTTCACCCCAAACTGAGATTGGTAGTCTTTCTCACAATAAGGAAGGCCATCCCTGGTAAATAGACACAAAGTTTGGGTGCAGTGAAAGACAAAGTTAATCACAAGTTATGGAAACAATAAAAATAGTTTAAGACTTTGGTATACTGTATAAGCAAGTTGTGTCATGGGATTCCACTCTTGCCTATCATACATAAGTTATCTTGTCTCACACATTTCTAATCCATGCTGTTTTACACAATCAATTATCATTTTGCACTATTTTCTCCTCAGTCTTCCCAATCTCCTTTACAATAATTCTCAAACAGAATTTTCACCATTCTAGTTTCATCCATTATTTCCACATGCCTAAACCACCTCAGAACACTTCCCTCTACTCTCTGACAATTTCTTTCACAATATCAATTTTTCTTACCCTGTCAACTTAATATACCCATAATAACATACATACCCATAACAAGATAATAAACAGTATACCATACTAATAATAGTAATACTGTACTGTAATAACAACATTACAGTGATAACAATAATAAAAATAAAAATTATAATATAATAATTATAATACAGTATACATGTACTACTGTATAATGATAAAATAGTAACATAGCAAAATAATAATAGTACCGGTAATAATAACAATAACAACAAACTAGTAAATGGAGGTGTGAAATACTGACTTGCCCATGTACTCCCCGTGTAGAACTGTACTGCAGACGGCACACTTAAAGCACCAGATGTGCCACTGTTGGTCCAGGGCAATGAGTGCCTGACCCTCTACCAGCTCCTCCTTGCATCCAGCACATTCTGATGAGAGAGAAAACACGTGTAAATAAACATACTGTACATCTACATAGAAGCTGGTACCATAATACTGAAATGAAGGAAGGTGAAATCATACTACTGTACTGTATGTAGAGTTCTGTACATATAAATTAGCTACAGTACTAAGAAAGTATATATTACTAATAAAGTTTACTATTTACAAGACACACTGATTTATTGAATGTTCACAACCGACATAAAAAAAGCTACATTTATTAGCTAACAAATAACTCCTAACTCATGGATGCCTAGTTCTGAGCCACAAGAGTTTACCACTTACATCATCGGCTGTAGACATTTTAGTAAGCAATAAAATGTAACAAATAGTATATAAAAAGTTTAAAGCATTAAAGGAAACATGAAGAGACCAAAGGATAATAGCATAGCCTACAGTAAAGTAAACTTTGTGTAAGTAAAGGAATATATTCATAAAATTTATTCATTATGACACAAATACCATTCAGTAACTTTTTAAATGAGTATTGTATGTTCTTTAAAAGACAATATAACAATCATGGAGTTCCTAACCGCCATATCCAGGGAACTATGCTGATGCTCACACGTTACTGTCATAATGCATCTACATAAAATATACGAAACTCCGTTCTATGTTTCCCCATCCCCTTCACACTTTTCCCTCCTGCCCAATTTCACTCACACAATCAGGGTAAATACAGGACAATATTTTAACTCTGATGCTCATTTCTACAGTAAGAATAAGAGAGAGAGTGGGTGGGTGAGGAGTAAAGGAAGGTAGGAGAAATATGGGATACCAACAGTGAGATAGATAGAAACAGAAAAAATTCCAAACAGACACAAGAAAATCATCACATCTCCAAAGAAAAGACATACATTCATGACAATTGCAATTCTGTTTTTCCTATTATTGTACAGTATTATTAATATTCTCTTTCTAAGGAAGAATATATATACTGTACAGTACAGTACATTCCGTATAAAGAGAATAATACTGTAATATGAAAAATGGAATTGCAACTGGGCTGTAATCCTGTGTACTGTACACAGAAACAAAAGCAAGAAATTAATAAATTTTACCTAAACATAAGGTAAACTTGATGATCATCTTCTTGCTTCCATTTTTCCGCCTCTTGCAAAATTTTCTGAGCGAAACACGGACTTGTGTGCTGATACTTATGTCACTTGTCAATCCCGGTGCAACACAGCCATTCTCACCAGCAGTAGTCCCAATCTCACTACAACCATGAAAGGAGGAGGAGGGAGAAAAATCTCTACTGCTAGTTTTACCATCACAAGAAGCAGCATCAGTAGAAATAGTAGTAGTAGTGGTGTCTGTAGTACTGGTAGAAATGTTGGTAGTACTGGTAGAAGTGTCAGTATAAGTGTCGGTAGTAGTAGTAGTAGTAGTGTCGGTAGTCCTGTTAGTAGCTTTAACATTAGCGGGTCTGAAGGACATTGGAAGAGTAACATTAGCGGGTCTGAAGGACATTGGAAGAGTAACATAACCATCGTAACTTCCAAGCTTCATTATGTCAACCAGGGAATAACCACCGTGCTGCTCAGCGGGTCTTGTGGCCGGTTCTACAGCCAGTAATATTGATGACTGCTGATCCGCTGATTCGGGTATGATGGACCTTGAATGCTGAGGAATACTGACAGGAGCTGGTGGTAATGACTGCTGAGTTTCCAGAGTGCTGAGTGAAGGAGGTTGTACTGGTATTCTAATCCCCGGAGCAATGGGTGAATGTATGGTGGATTCAGATTCATGATAGCCTTGTTTCTCAGGCTTAATCCCAGCAGTAATGGGTAAATGTGTGGTTGATTCAGAGTCATTATAATCTTGTCTTTCTGCCACTTCACTCACCACATTCAATAGACTTAGAGATGACCCTTCACATCGAGTCCTGTCTTCCTGTGATTCTCCATTAGCACACAATTGCTTGGGATGTGTTTCATAAGTGGACTCAAGGCTGACAGTTGATGGATATTTTCTACCCAAGTGTGAAGGAGGGGATTCACATAAATTATCAGGCTGAGAGTTTATAGAGAGGTTATTCCTGTTTGGCTTGTGAAGTGGTGGAACCTGAGAACCAAGCTCTATGAATGACTGAGTATGTGACCCCAAATCCTCTTTTAAAAATGATACAGTCGGATGAATCTGGTCATGATAATCCAATTCTTCTCTCCTTTGACAATCATGAGACCAACAAGTACTATGAGGGGGAACTTTTTGGCCTCTCCAGCCTTGCAATATGCTCTCCTTGTTTTTATATCCAGAAGTGTTATTGTTGGCGGGACTGCTGGTGGTATTATTCTGACATTTGGTAAAAGCGAAAACCTGCTGGCTGCTGCAAATGGTAGGCAAAATGTTCTCCTTGTGTTCAGAAGTGTTATTGTTACGTGGACTGCTGGTACCATTATTCTGACACTCGGTAAAAGAGGAGACATTTTGGCTGCTGGAAATGGTAGGCAGGCGACGGCGGCGGAGGTGGCGATGTTGATGTTGATGATGATGATGGAGGTGGTTATCGCAGGTGTGTGGTTGCTGGGTGGTAATGGGGGCAACTTGTGGTGTCATTTCTTGTTGAGGTTGAGATGGTGGTGGTTCAGTGAGGCAAGGGGAGGAGGAGGGATGGAGTGGGGAGTGATGAGGGGTGAGTGGGGAGTGATGAGGGGTGAGTGGGGAATGCCTGGGGTGATTAGGGGAGAGTGGGGAGTGCCTGCGGTGATGAGGGGAGAGTGGGGAGTTACTGGGGTGATGAGGGGAGAGTGTAGAGTGACTATTTTCATGAAGGGGGAGTGGGGAGCAAGAATGGGAATGTGGAGAGTAAGAGGAGTGAGAGTGGTTATATGAAAACAGTGGTGAATGAGAATGAGAATGTGGAGAGTTAGCAGAATGAGAATGTAAAGAACACAAGCAGTGAGGATGTGGGAGTAAAGACTGAGTATAGAAAGATGAATGAAGTGGATATGAAGGATGAGTGTAATCATAATAATCATCATCAGGAGTGGAAGGAAAAGAGACCTGACTGGGAAAGTGAGAAAGCCGACTAAAGCTATACCTTGACTGGGGTCGTACCTCCTCTGTATCTAAGCCATTAAAGTATGCATTGTTTTCACTCTCCTTGTTTACATCACGATTATAAAGGCCCATAATTTCTGAAGCATGCTGGTCATCGTTAATTTTCCTCCAGTTGGGTCCTACATTATCCACGCCTATGCCGTTAAAAAAACATTCATTTCCACCCCTCTCGTTGTCTACGGGATCACCGAACGGCACCACCTCTGAGACCTTTTGCAGGCCCGTTCCCACAGGTGCTGCGGGTGTGGCGGTGCCGTCCGGTGACTCCCGGCGTGACAACTCATGATCATAGGTGACATCTTCAGTCGACCGATGTTGGTGAAGGTGAGGGGAACTACTACTTGAGGGACAATGCTTAGAGGTGACTTCATGACTCCTGTTTCCCTCAGACTCCTTAATCTTACTCAAGTTAGAGGGACCTTGATTATTTCCCTCAAGCTCTCTAAACTTACACAAGCTAGATGGACCTTGGCTATTTCTTTCAGACTCCCTAAGTTGAAGGTTGCTTCCCCTAAACCCCTTAAACTTACTAAAGTTAGAAGGACTGAGGTGGGGGACTTTCTCATGAGTCCTAAATCCTTCAGAACCTTTAAATTTATTGAAACTTGAGGAACAAAAATTGGATTCTATCTCATGGTCAGTACACCCTCTAGAATCTTTAAACACACACCCTGACCCAACCATTCCCAAGTTTTC
Organism: Petrolisthes manimaculis; assembly: GCA_034508575.1. NCBI lineage: Eukaryota > Metazoa > Arthropoda > Malacostraca > Decapoda > Porcellanidae > Petrolisthes > Petrolisthes manimaculis. Next base: position 69,440 of record JAWZYT010004050.1, read on the forward strand.
TCTCATCACTGACATTGGCTGGGTGATAACTGGTGTGGAAACAGGGAGGACAAGACTGGAAGAGGGCTGAGTGGTGACTGGAAATGTGGAGGGCTGGGTGGTGATGACAACAGCGCTTGGCGGTGATTGGGAAAAGGATATTTGTGAAGGCGAGGGACGGGCAATGGGGCGTGAGGAGGGGGAGGTGGTTGGGGTAACAGGTGAAGTAGTAGCAGAAGCAGCAGAAGAAACAGAAGACTGACACAAAACTTCTCTAATCCTATTGTAAAGTGAGGAAGAGGGTCGGGAACAGAGGGAGTGTGTGAGACAGGGAGCGGGAACAGCCAAACGACGCTGTAGGGAGGCCAAGGAGGAACTGGAACGAACAGATGTGGAGGATGACGCCAAGGAGGAGGTGGAGGTGGAGTTAACAGGTGTGGAAGTGGAGGTGGCTGGGGAGTATGTTGTGTGGCTATTGCTGGAGGAGGTGGTGGAGAGGTGTGAATTAGTGGAAGTGCATGAAGCTGGGGAGGAGGTGGAGGAGGTCAAGGTGGTGGGATGAGAAGGTGTGAAAGTGGAAGTGGCCTGGAGGGAAGTGTGGGTGATGGAAGTGGAGCCGGTGGTGACGGTGGAGGTGGCGTAAGAAAAAGTGAAAACCGGTGAGGAATAAGTGGAAGAGAACGAACAAATGGAAGAAGTGGGAATGAAAGAAGCTGGTGAATTGCGAGAAGTGACGGGTGAACGAAGAGATGCTGACGAACTGTGCGACAAACAGGGAGACGTATGTATGGAAGGAACAATACGAGGATACATTAAACTAGACAACCCTAATCTTCTCCTTCCTTCCCTTTCCCCTTGGCTACAGGAAGATGCATCTCTATGACTGACTGGTAAATACATAGATGAGGTGGGATGATGAGATGTGGTGTGTGATTTGTTATGATTATATTTACTAGGGATGTGTTTTCTATGTCTCTTTCTGGCCTCTCTTTTATCACTTGGTTCTGGAGGTGATGAGAGTGGTGGTGATAGTAAAGGTGATAGTGGTGGTAGTTGTGGTGAAGGTGATAATGGTAGTTGTGGTGATGGTGATAGTGCTGGTAGTTGTGGTGATGGTGATAGTGCTGGTAGTTGTGGTGATAGTGGTGGTAGTTGTGGTGATGGTGATAATGCTGGTAGTTGTGGTGATGGTGATAGTGGTGGTAGTTGTGGTAATGGTGATAGTGGTGGTAGTTGTGGTGAAGGTGATAATGGTGGTAGTTGTGGTGATAGTGACAATGTTGGTAGTTGTGGTGATGGTGACAGTGGTAGCAGTAGTGGTGAAGGTGATAATGGTGGTAGTTGTGGTGATGGTGATAGTGGTAGCAGTAGTGGTGAAGGTGATAATGGTGGTAGAAGGGGTGATGGTGACAATGCTGGTAGTTGTGGTGATGGTGATAGTGGTGGTACCTGTGGTGATGGTGACAATAATGGTGGAAGTAGAGGTGAGGTTGAAAAAGATGGTGATAGTATTGGTGATGGTGACAGCATTGGTAGTAATGGTGAGGTTGAAAAAGATGGTGGTGGTGGTAGCAACAATGATGATGACGAAGGAAATGATGATAGTGATGACGGTAGCGGTGGTGAGGTTGAGAGAGGTGATGATAATGAAGTAAATGATGATGGTGATACAGTTATGTCCTTTCCTACCAACTTCTGTCGTCTCTTCTCATGTTTAACTGACCCTCTCAACATTTTTCCCCTTCCAAATGACTCTTCTTCCACACTACATCCATTATACTCTTCCATAACTCTCTCACCAACGTGTTTTAATGCCGAGTTTTTTCTAATATGCTGTCCTTTCCTTCCTCTTGTTACTTTTACTGTACCATCTACCTCCCCACACCATTCTCCTCCTTCAACTACCTCCTCATACTCTCCTCCTCCTCCTCCACTTACTTCCCCATACCTTTCTCCTCTTTCTCTTCCTCCACCTACCTCCCCACACCTTCCTTCTCCTCTTTCTCCTTCTCCTCCCTCTCCTTGTGTTATGTGTGTTTTCTCCTCCTCCTCCTCCTCCTCCTCCTCCTCCTCCTCTTCCTCCTCCTCCTCCTCTCCCTTTTCTTGTCCACCTTCCCTGTGTTTACAACCATTTCCCTGAGGTCTGGTAGCGGTGTTTTTGTATGTCTCTCTGCATACATTAAGGCCATATGTTGTGTGTGGCTTCGTGTACTGACCACCAGCACCACCAGCCCCACTACCACCACCACTACCACCACCACTACTACTACAACCAATGTCACCATTCCCAACACCACTACTGCTAATATAAACACTACTATCAATAAAACTGCCACCACCACCACTCATCATCCCGTCCCCAACACCACCACTACCACCACCAAAACCATCCCCAACACCGCTACCAAAACTACCACCACCACCAAAATCATCTCCAACACCACCACTACCACCACCAAAACCATCCCCAACACCACTACAACCATCCCCAACACCGCTACCAAAACTACCACCACCACCAAAATTATCTCCAACACCACCACTACCACCACCAAAACCATCCCCAACACCAAAACCAATACCACTACAACCATCCTCAACACCAATACCACCACCACTACCATCAATACAACCACTACCATCAATACAACCACCACTACTAACCATAATTCCTTCCTGACCCCCAAGCTGTTTCTCCCCTTCTCCTGATTTCTCCTTCCCTCTATTTTCCCAATTTTGTTTATCCTTATCACTTTTGTCACCTAAATGTCTCTCCCTATTCCCTTCTTCATCATCTATATGCTTCCTCTTATTGTTCTTGTCACTCAATTTCCTCTTCATGTCTCCTAATAAACCCAATTTCTTTTTCATGTTGTGTCTCTCCTCCTCATTATTCTTCCGTCTAATTTCTCTTTCATCATCTTGCATCTTTCCTTCTCCTTCTTCATTATTTACATTCTCCCTTCCTCTACGTCTATCATATTGTCCCTTTCTTTCTCCCTCTTCATCAACTTCCCTTTTCTTTCCTCCCACTGTACTAACCTGCCTCTCCCTATCTCCCACAACACCATCATCATCATCTTCATCCTCTTTCCTCATTCTCCCAAAGTCCTCTGTTTCTATATTTACATTTGCTTGCTTGTCATTTTCCCTTGTCACCCCTCGTTCATTTCTTGGTCTCACTCCACCGTTACGAAATACCTCTTCCCTCTGCCTGCCTCTGTGGTGTTTCTCTTTCCCCTCCCTGTACATTTGTCTCCGCACGTCTCCCCAACTCTCAAACTGTCTCCCTCTATCTCCCCAACTCTCCAACTGTCTCCCTCCATCTCCCCAACTCTCCAACTGTCTCCCTCCATCTCCCCAACTCTCCAACTGTCTCCCTCCATCTCCCCAACTCTCCAACTGTCTCCCTCTATCTCCACAACTCTCCAACTGTCTCCCTCCATCTCCCCAACTCTCCAACTGTCTCCCTCCATCTCCCCAACTCTCCAACTGTCTCCCTCCATCTCCCCAACTCTCCAACTGTCTCCCACGATCTCTCCAACTCTCCAACTGTCTCCCCCAATCTCCCAAACTCTCGAACTGTCTCCCCTTATCTCCCCAATTCTCCAACTGTCTCCCACGATCTCTCCAACTCTCCAAATGCTTATCCCAACCTCTCCAACTCTCCAAATGTCTCCCATAATCTCCCCAACTCTCGAACTGTCTCCCCCTATCTCCCCAACTCTCCAAATGTGTCTCCATGACTTCGCAAAGCCTCTCTGGTACCTTCAAACTTCTTTCATCACCAGCAGCAACACTTGACCTCTTTCTGCCTACCTGTCGAAACCTCTCATCATCATTTACTGCATGAGGTGTATCCGTGGCGAGAGGTGGTGTATGTATGGGACGAGGTGGTGTATGTAAGGGATGAACTGTATCTATACCATGTAGTGTGCTTATGGGAACAGGTGTAATTTGGTCATGAAAACTGGAGGGAGAGAAAGTCGAGTGGTGGTGTTTTTTGTGGATAAACGACCGTGGTGGGACCATAGAAACCCAAGTGGTCCCCTTCTCTAATGTGTTACTGTGGTGAGGGTGGTGGTCAGGCCAGCGAGAGTAACAGTGGCGAGAGTCCAAGATTACACTACTATTACTATTACTACTACTACTACTACTACTACTACTACTACTACTACTACTACTACTATTACTACTACTACTACTACTCCCCGAGTAGCCATAGTCTTCTTCTACTTCTCCTACTCCTTCTCCTCCTTTTTCTCCTTCTCCTCCTCCTCCTCCTCCTTCTCCTGACGACGCCCCGAGGTATAGAGAGTCCCATCTGTCATCTACAACTTCTTCTACTTCTACCTCTTCGTGTTGTTGTTGTTGTTGTTGTAGGGGGTACCGGTGATAGTAAAGCCATGACCGAGTTTCCTTGCAATTACAAACATCATCATCGTCATTATTCCAACTATCACCATCACTTTCACTGTCATTATCCACAACGTCAACACACTCTTCCACCTCCATCTCCCCCTCTTCCTCACCTTCATCATCATCACCACCATCATCATCACTCTCACTCCCTACCACATCAACACACTCCTCAGGTTCATCATCATCATCATCATCACTATCACCAACACCATCTTCACTTCCACCACCCCCACGCTGCTGCCACAACAACACATTCCCCTCACCCTCACCACTACCCACATTCCCACAAAAATACTCGGGGTAATAACTAGTGTTTAAAGTACTGTCATTAAGATTCCCCACAGAGCTGTCCACACCACCAACACCAACACCATCTGTTTTATCCTCTCCTAGAAACCCCTGAGAATTTGAGTAGTAAGGCTGAGAGGGAGAGTAATGATGATTCAAGGAGTGATGTGGATGACTGAAGGGTTGGTGGTGGTGGTGGTGGTGGGGGTGGTTGAGAAGGGATGGTGAGAAATAGTGGTATGGTTTTTCTGACACCTGGGACTGTTGTTGTTGTTGTTGGTGGTGGTGGTGGTGGGTAGATAACAATGGGAGATGGTGTTGGTATAATTGATGTGAAGTATTGGATTCATGGTGGTTGGAAATGAAAGGATGATGATGCTGGTGGTATGGTTGATGTAAGGATTGGGACTCATGGTGGTTAGAAATGAAAGGCTGGTGGTGTTGGTGGTATGGTTGCTCTAAAATACGGGACTGTTGATGGAGAGACAGGGGGGGACAGTACCGATGCTGAGATGCGTGTGGATGACTGAATGGTTGATAGTGATGAAGATGGTGATGGTGGTGGTCAGGAATAGGTGAACAGTGTCGATGAAGTGGTGGTGGTGGTGGTGGTGTTGGTTGTGGTGGCAGTGTATGGTGTTGTGAAGGTTGTGTGTACGTGTATGGATCGACGAATGAGTAAGGATGATGGGCGTAGGAGTACCAGTCAGGATGTAAGGATGACGGTGATATATACGACGACACTTCATTAAGATGTCTACACGATGGGGACGTCTGCTGTTGTTGTTGTTGTTGCTGTTGTTGTTGTTGTGATGACGACTGATGCACCCCCCGAGGCGATAACAAGTCGTCATGTCCAACACAGGTATTAATGGGAAGGGAACGTGGGTGTCTGTGTGAGGTAGTAGTGTTAGTGTTGTTGTTGTTATGAGAGTAATTTGACACAGGAGTGGAGACTGTGTTTGCGTGTGACGAGTGACTGATTGGTGCTAAGTTGGTCCTGCGTAATAGTTTTTCATTCTTGACTTCAGTATGTCTCTCATATTCTCCCTCTTCTTCCATTTCTATGTTTCTTAATCCCACTGGATATTTTGGGAGCATGGGAATTTTGGTATCACTTATTACTCCATCAGTTTCATTGTTTACGTAATCCTGAGAGCTCTGTGTTCTCCAAAGTGTCGAATGTTGTACAGAATTGTTTTCACTCTCGTCTTCATCAATATTTTCATTTTCTTCCTCCTCGATTTTCTCATTCTCCAATTTTCTCATGAACTTTGAACGCGAGAATCTGGTGTCACTTTCCCTGGTCATCGAGTGTGAGTTATTGAGCGTTAGGTGTGGTCGCTCATCAACCCTGTACCATCTCCTATTCTCACTATCCATCCATCCGTCCTCAAACGCTTCCCTAATCATGTTATCCCTTCTCTCAAAAATCCTACTCACACGGTTCTTTATTACTGACTGACTCCTGCGCGTCTGTTCGTCTCTAAAATTACTTCTAGTCTCTTGATGGGATGATAATAATGTGTCTTCGTTCTTCTCCCTCTCGACTAGACAACCTAAACAAGTCCCACCTTCTTTGTTAGTAGTAGTAGTTCCCCGGCACTGAATTGGACAAGGGGGACGACTCGTAGTAATCTCATCTGTATTCCTCACAACATTCATAAGGTCTTCACAATCAGTGTCCCCACCTTCAGCATCCGAGAGACGTTCTACAAAACCCCCACGTGAGAATGAGTCTACGTTCCTTGCTTCAACAATCTTAGAAAACTCCAGCTTAGGAGGACAAGAAGAGCCCCTCGTGTAGTCTGAGGGACCTGTCTGTTCCGCCATGGCAACAGAAGCAGAAACCGCTACATTACAACTATCTTTACTCTCCCATAGCAGCATCTGACGACTCTCTTCCTTCCTATCATTAGCTTCCACATCGCATTCACAGTTGGTATTTGTCGCGCTCGGTAAAACTGGAAGTCCGAAGTGGTCATCATCATCATCACCTATAGTGCTTCCGGTGTCTAGTGTGCTGGTGTATGATTGTTGATGGTTGTGGGAGAGTGGTTGTGTTGTGTGGGAGAGTGGTTGTGGGGTGTGGGAGAGTGGCTGTGTTGTGTGGGAGAGTGGTTGTGTTGTGTGGGAGTGTGGTTGTGTTGTGTGGGAGTGGGGTTGTGGGGTGTGACAGAGTAGTCGTCGTGTTAGGGAGGGATGTTGTTGTGGTCGTGTTGTTGTTGTTGTTGTTAGAAAGTGTGATGTTTGTTGTTGTTGTTGTTGTAGTAAAGGTGATTGTGATGAGTTGTTTTGTTGTAGGGACGGATGTTGTGATAGTGTAGTTGTTAGTAAAGGTGATTTTGATGTATTTTGTTGTAGTTGTGTTGGTGTTGTTGTTGTTAGTGTTTCTGGTGATAGAGATGGTGACAAACAATGTGGTGGTGGTGGTGATGGTGTAAATATTGGTAGTAATGGTGAACGTGCTGGAGCTAAGGAAGGTGAATATAATAGTAAACATGGTGATAATGACTCTAGAGAGGATGGTGAAAAAATTGGTGGTTGTGGGGATGATGATGAAGGGGAAGGTGACAGTACTGGAAAAAGTGGTGATGATGATGATGAGGGCAATGGTGATGATAATAGTGTCAGATCCAGTGGTGGTGGTGGTGGTGATGAGAATGGTGATGTTGATTGTGGTGAAGAAGAATGACAATGACTGTAACTTTGATGGTGATGATGATGGTGAGAGCAAGTCCACATTCCTTCAATTACTTCTTCCTCCATCTCTCCCTCTTCTTCCTCCATCTCCCCCTCCTCCTCCTCCTCCACCATCTCATGTTGTTGTTGTTGATAATGTTGTTGTCGTTGATATTGTTGTTGTTGTTGATATTGTTGTTGTTGTTGTTGTCGTTGTTGATAATGTTGTTGTTGTTGTTGATAAAGTTGTTGTTGTTGTTGATAATGTTGTTGTTGTTGTTGTTGTTGTTGATAAAGTTGTTGTTGTTGTTGTTGTTGTTGATAATGTTGTTGTTGTTGTTGTATACCATCTCCTCCTACTAAGGCCAACATTCTCAGATTATTACTGCTTCCTTCCTCTTCTTCCTCCTGGTTACATTTGTCATCATTCTCTTCTTCCTTGTAACTGTTCTTTCTCAGTAGTATTTCGGCACACACACTTCCTTCCTCCTCTTCTTCCTCCTCCTCCTCTTTTTTCTCCTCTTCTTCCTTCTCTTCCTCCTCCTCCTTACCCTCTTCTTTATCATCATCCTCATCTCCTTTCGTTTTCTCCTCTTCTTCCTTCTTTTGCTCCTCCTTCTCTTCCTTCCCCTCCTCTTTCTCCTCCTCCTCCTCCTCCTCCTCCTCCTCCTCCTCCTCCTCCTCCTCCTCCTCCTCCTCCTCCTCCTCCTCCATTATTATTCCTTCTCCACGTGTTTCTCTCACTACTTGCTTATCTTCTAGGTTAACATTATCCTTATCCTCATTCTTTTCATGTTCCAATAAAAATTTGCCTTCAGAGTCGAGTTCATTCCATTCTTCATCATCATCATCTTCTAAATCACTTATAATAAAATTCAGGTCAGTATTTACTTCCCCTTCCAGCTCAGGCAGAATCCCGAGAGCTTCTAATTTATTTTCTATATATTTTTCACTGACAAGCTTCTCCGTATTTTCAAAGCCTTCTAAATGTACACGATCACATTTTAGTTTTATATCATGTTCTAAATCTAGGTCCTTTGAATCTTTAGAACTCTCAAAAAAAACACTGCATAATTTCCTTTCCATATTTTCTTCCATCTCAGAGTCTTGTAAAACACCACCAAAATTGAGTTCCATAATATTTCCTTCCACATGTAGGTCGTTTGAATTTTCCTCAGGGCCTTCACAAACACTCTCAAATATCCGTCCTATGTCTCTTTCCATCACCAATCCCTCCTTATAATTCACAGAGTCTTCCATAGATCTACTTAATTCCATCTTTAGGTCCTTCGAATCCCCCTCAGAGCCACATACTACTATTACTTCTTCTTCTAAAACACACACACACATTTCCTTCGCCGTCACCTCCTCCGTCGCGCCGTCGTAACTTCTCCATAATTACGACTCACCTCACCGGCCGCAAATTCCATGTTCTGTTTTCTCTGTTCTTCCTTAAGTTCAACAACAAGCCTTTTTCCCTTCCTTAATTCCTCCGACCCACCACCACCATCTGTCTCCATGTTCTCGTCGTCGTCGTCGTCTTTCCGTCGTCCCAGCAGCTGCACTGTTTGTTCGGTACAGGAGTTTTTATCTGTATATTTTTTTTCGTGTGTTGCTGCTACTTTTATCATTCTGTTCGTGTCTATTACTTCTTGGGTCTTTCTCGTTGTCCCATATCCGTGTCTCTTATCTTCTTCATTCATGTTTCGTCCCGTGTTTTTCCTCTCTTTCTTTCTTACTTTTCTTTCGTCCTTCCTTTCCTTCTCTATCATATTTCCTTCTTCTTTTTCTTCTCTGTTCCTATTCCCCTCTAAGTATATTTCTCCATGCATCACTTTTTTTTCACTGGTTCTGTTGTTCTCTTCATCTGGTTTCTTCAATTTTTGTCTTTCCTCAACTTTCCTTTTTTCCTCCTCTTCTACACTTTCATTTACGGTCCCCTCTCCCTCACTACCTTCTTTCTCCTCCTCCACGAACACCTCTTTCTCTTCACCACCACCACCACCACCACCACTTCCTTTCTCCATCTCCTGTTCCTCCTCCTCTGTCCCTCCTCTCTCTTTCTCACTACCACCTTCTCTCACATCCTCCTCCTCCTCCTCCTGAGACTCGCCTCCGTAACCCAACTCAAAACCTTCATCCTCAAGCCAAGAGAAGCAAAGAGTCACGGCCAACACATCATCATCTTCCTGCTGTTGCCTCGTCACTGGACTTGCCCTCGACCCACAGTCCTCCAACGATGACGAAGGTGATGTAGAAGGCGATGATGCAGACAATGACGAAGGGGATGTAGAAGGCGATGACGAAGGCGATGAAGGTAACGGTGAAGAAGGGGATGACGACCCAGAGCAGCGACTATTATTGCTACAAGATGGCAAGGTGGACGACATATTAATTTCGCGTGACGACGGAGACGAGTACCCATCAAACTTGTACGGGATAGTAGTAGTGACAGTAGTGGTGGTGGTAGTAGCAGTAGTAGTAGTAGTAGTAGTAGTAGTAGTAGTGGTGGTGGTGGTAGTAGTAGTAGTAGTGATGCTGTCATTCCCGTGTAAGGTAAGGGAACCATCAGTCTCGTTTGATAACTTTAAGGAAGGAGGACCATCCATCTTGTACCATGATTGAATGAGGTGTCCATTTGTGTTGTTGTTGTTTATTGGTAAAGTGGAGTATCTGTCAGTTATTGATGAGTCTACAGGTGAAGTGGAACATCTGTCATTTTTATACGTATAAGACGAAGAGTTGTTATCAATGTTCTCTCCCGTTTCAGTCCCGTGACCTAGACTAATTTTATTCGAAGATGAAGCGTAGTTACAAATTCTGTCTTCTTCAGTCACTTGATCTAAACTATTTTTATACGAAGATGATGAGTGGTTATAAATTTGCCCTCCTTCCTTAGTCCCGTGACCCAAATAGTTTCCCAAGCCTGACTGATTTTCCACGACAACAACACAAGACTTGATGGGGTCAACTTCCACCTCGTCATGAACAACAGGGGAAGGAGTCCTTGCATACTGTTGACCTGGTGGTCGATTCCCGTGTGAGGTAACTTGCTCTGAGGAGGTGACGGAGGAGGAGGTGACAGAGGAAGCTGTGCAGGTAACGTTTTCTATTGCTTCATGGTTTTGACAAGAGTAATTTTGTTTTATTTGGATGGACCGTGATGTGGAAATCTGTGGAAAACCTAAATCCACTTCCTTTTCTACCTCGCGTTTTTGGCACAACTTTTGTTTTCTTTGGGTGGAAGGGGACGTGGAAATCTGTGGAAAACTAAAATCTGCTTCCTTTTTTACTTCGCGTTTTTGGCACGACTTAAGTTTTCTCGGGGTTGAGGTGGACGTGGAACCTTGATAACTTCTCGGGGATAAAAGAGAAGGCGAACAGGAATCTGAAGAAACTGGAGACGTAACTTCTGATATGCCTTCATCTTCTGAGGTGTACGATGATGATGAAGAGGAGGATGAGAAGGTCCAGTCACCAACGGAATCACCAACAGAATAACTGGAGACTGAAGGGGGGTTGTTTTCATCTACATACGTACCAACAGAATCACTCACACAACTGGATACTGATGGGGGTTTAGTTTTACCTCTATTCGCAACATCAGAATCAATAGAATAACTGGAGACTGAAGAGTGTTGTCTCTATCTATATTCGTAGGGACATGACCCACTTCGCTGACCTCTTCTTGATTATTTACATTGTTGCTGTTTTCGTCTGTGAGGTAAACTCCAGAGGCACGATAGCAAGACTCGACACTGGATGCTGAAGAAGTACAGATGCTGCCACTTGGCCTCGTAGACTCGTCACATTCTTCCTCTTGACTAATCTCTTTAGCCTGGGTAATAGAGCGGCGAGATGTGATGGAATGACAACTAAAATCATCTCTGGACAATGATATGGTGTTTATAGAGTTATGTGTAGCTGCAGTAGTCTCACGTACTTTACTAATCTTCCTATTCATGTGAACAGCTGCAGGAGATGACGAAGAGGAACATAATGATGACCCAAACAGATTTAAAACTCCACCACCACCACCACCACCACTACTACTACTACATTTTTTCCCTTCAAGCCCTTCACTCATCTTCCTAGTAATGTGAACTGCTGCTGGAGGTGACGAAGGTGAAGAACACGAAGACGATGATGATGACCCAAGCAAATCTAACACACCACCACCACCACCACCACTACTACTATCATTACTACTACTACACTTCATCCCTTCATCTGAACCGCCAAACCAAAGACGACCTCTGAGCAATGACGGATCAAAGACATCACCTGTGGTTTTGTTTGCATCTTCTCTTCTTCTACTCTCTGGCCAGGCTTCACTACCACTACTACTACTACTACCCATCATCATAAACTTCTCTCTCTCTCCCTCTAAACATGATGGGTTGTCTTCGGCATATTCATTTCTAAGCTGCTCCAAGATATCTCCGGTAATTTTAATTCGAGAAAACTTGTTCCTTTTGTTATTCTTGACGTTTTTGTTGTTGTTGTTGTTGGTGGTGGTGGTTATGGGGGTGGTAGAGATGGTGTTGGTTGTGGTGGCGTTAGTGTTGGTGGGGGTGGTAGGGATGGTGTTGGTGGGGGTGGTAGGGATGGTGTTAGTGGGGGGGTCGTAGTGGTAGTGGTGGTGATGATGCTGTTCTTGGTGTTAGTGGTGGTGGTGTTAGTGGTAGTGGTGGTGGTGGTGGTGTTAGTGTTGGTGGTGGTGGTGTTGTAGTCAGTGTTCCGGTTGTTGGTGTAGCTGCTGTTAAACTTCCCTATGTAGACATTCCCGTTATTTTCAACTCTGGAGAGCTTGTTATTAAGACTTGTGTTCTGCCTGTTGTTGCCAGCCCTACCGAAGATATGCGTGGGCTGCGTGCGTGCTTGCGGCTGCGTGCGAGTTTGCGGCTGCGTGCGTGTTTGTTGCCGAGTGCGTGTGCGTGGCTGTGTACGGGTTTGTGACTCCTTGGATGTGCGTGGGTGTGTGCGAGTTTGTGACTGCGTGTTTGTGCGTGATTGCGGCTGCGTGCTTGTGTGTGCTTGTGGCTACGTGGTTGTTGGTGGTTACATGTGTGTTGGGTGTTCATCTGGCTTCCCTCCGTTGGGCTGGATTCACTTCTCATCATCCACGTGACATCACCAAAACACTCAGAAGACATTATCAGGATTGATTTTTATATCAACTTTCTAGGTACTAAAACTCTCAAGAAAATTATAAGGATATTTTTCTTTCTTTTTATATAAACTTTCTATTAAAACTCTTAAGAGGACAATAAGTTTTTTTCTTTTATTTCAAACTATTAAGATGATTATAAGTTTTTTTTTCTTTCTTTTTCTATAAACTTTCTACTATAACTCTTGGACTACCGTATATAAATTTTCTGCTTGTTGCAATAAATTGTCTGGCGTTAGTACGAGTTTTTTTTTTTATTGATCCCGAGCGTTTCTTTATTGGGATTAAATTGTAATAAATTGATTATGTTTGTTTGGTTATATTTCCTTTTTTTTCTAACTTTTGGACGTCAGACGTGTTTCAAGTGTTAATAAATAAATAGATAACTGTAATAAAAAAATTTTTAAATAATATAAATAACACCATCGTAAACACTATCATATTTAGCACAACAAATCACTTCATCACACAAGTTTAATTAATCATAAATTGACCAGTTGATACCACACACAAAAAAATAATAATAATAATAATGTGATAAAAAATAAATACGATATCTTTCAGCATGAGTTTTTTTCCTTCTATTTGATACACACATACACATCACCAGTATTTGTTTTTTTACTTGGTTATTCTAAAAGGCATTATATCAAAGTCAATAACTGGATAATATATAATTAGTAGAAAATATTATTCATCCATCCATCCATCCACTTATATCACTTCTTATAATATAACTTATATTAATATTAGCTTTAAGTAGGAATTGATAACTAATATTAAACTTGTTCTACTAATTGTTCTACTTATATACATATGATAATGTAAATTGATCACTAATATCAAAAATTGTTCTATTTATTGTTCTACTTGTATTTCTGTAAGTTTGTTCTGTCTATGTTTTCTGTTAAGTCTGTGTGTGTGTGTGTGTTCCCGACCCTCTTCTCGTCTCAAAGAAACACCAACAACTCCTTCTTCCTGACACACAGACGGACAGACACACAGACTGACACTCATGAAGGGGTACACACACACACACACACACACGTCCTCACGCCTCGGGAGTTGAACGAGCACTGAACACAACACAACACAACACACTGCACACACACACACACACACACTACAGTAATTAGTGTGTGTGTGTTTTGCTTTGTTTTTTCAATGATCATAACACACTAATATACATACAGTATACAGTATACAGTACAGTATATATTTTTTCATGAACATACACACATGTACTAAAGGTAAGTATATATATTTATTTATTTATTCATTCATTCATTAATATTCTCTCTCTCTCTCTCTCTCTCTCTCTCTCTCTCTCTCTCTCTCTCTCTCTCTCTCTCTCTCTCTCTCTCTCTCTCTCTCTCTCTCTCTCTCTCTCTCTCTCTCTCTCTCTCTCTCTCTCTCTCTCTCTCTCTCTCTCTCTCTCTCACTCTCTCTCTCTCTCTCTCTCTCCTCTCTCTCTCTCTCTCTCTCTCTCTCTCTCTCTCTCTCTCTCTCTCTCTCTCTCTCTCCATTTCATAGACAAATTGTGATTGGCCTTTTCTCTCACCTCAGCCTAGTGACCTCTGACCCCTAACAAGAAGGGGGGGAGGGGGGGAATGGAGGAGGGAGAGGAACGAGGAATGGAAGAGGGAAACAGGAAGGGAGAGTAGAGGAGGGAGAAGGGAGAGGAAGGGGGGAGTTGGGAGAGGGGGGAGGGGGGGAAGAGAAGGAGGAGAGGGGGGAAGAGAAGGAGGAGAGGGGGGAGGGGGGAAGAGAAGGAGGAGAGGGGGGAGTGGAGTAGGGGTTGAGGGGGAGAGAAGGGGGGGGAAAAGTGTTGGAGGGAAAGAGCCGGCAGGTGGGGAGGAACTTGAAAGCAAATACTACAATGGATGGATGGATGGATGGAATTAGGGATGTATGGATGGATAGACACAGATAGATAAATAAACAAAAGGTGTACATAGACGGATAGAAAAAGCAGATGCATAGATAGACTAAAATAACAGTCACACAGAGTTAGTTATAAATGAAGGATAGATAAATAGATGTATGGAGAGGCTGGTAGAAGAACACACATGCACACAAATACATATAAACACACAGGTAGATAGATTGATAATTAGATGCATGGATAAGCTAAAAAAGAAAAGAAAAACACACACACAGGCAAATATATACACATAAACACACAGGTATATACACAGAATAATTGGATGTATGAATAAGTCGAGACAAACAGACAGGAAACAAACAGACACACAAGAGATAAACAGACAGACAAGAAACAAACAGACACAGACACAGAGACGAGAAACAAACAAACAGACAGACAGACTAAAAACAAACAAACACACACACACACAGATAACAGCCACAGAAACAAACAAGCACACAGACGGACAGAATACCAGTGACAGACAGGTGACAGATACATACATACAACATACAGAACATACAAACATACGTGTACACTCGCTTCAAAAAGGTATCAGTTAATAATATTAGGTTAGGTTAGGTTAGGTTAATTTTTTATTGTCTATAGTGTAAAAGTGACGAGAACAGCTAAAAAAAACCTACAGTGTATAATTTTACTCAGATACTGTATGTAATATTGGGATGTGTGTGTGTGTGTGTGTGTGTGTGTGTGTGTGTGTAGGGGGGTGAATGTGTATATATGTATGTATGTGTGTGTATATATAAATGAATACTGAATAACCACATAGCCAGTAAAAACCTCTCTTTCATACTATACCCTACACAAAATATTATAAACTCTCAGATTAACTAACTTCAACCTGGCTTGCTTAATTTACCATATGTACGATTTCTACATAAGGGTGAAAACTACTGAGTGACTGTACACATTTTGACCCTTGACTCCCATACGCCCAAAGAAAGTGGAAAGGTTTAGTTTAAAGAGACGTTCGGGTGTGTCTTCCTTTTCATGACCTGGTATTTTGAGATGATGAAGTGAGAGCAGGTTAAGTACTAGGGTGAAGTCAAGGGTTAACCCACAACACAACACAACACAACACAACACTGCAGAGCTCAATACAATACAACACAACACTGCAGAGCTCAATATAATACAACACAACACTGCAGAGCTCAATATAATACAACACAACACTGCAGAGCTCACACAACTTTCAAAACAAATCACAGTCATACATCTCTTCACAACACAACACAACACAACACAACACTGCAGAGCTCAATACAATACAACACAACACTGCAGAGCTCACACAACTTTCAAAACAAATCACAGTCATACATCTCTTCACAACACAACACAACACAACACAACACAACACTGCAGAGCTCAATACAATACAACACTGCAGAGCTCACACAACTTTCAAAACAAATCACAGTCATACATCTCTTCACAATACAATACAACACAACACTGCAGAGCTCAATACAATACAACACTGCAGAGCTCAATATAATACAACACAACACTGCAGAGCTCACACAACTTTCAAAACAAATCACAGTCATACATCTCTTCACAACACAACACAACACAACACAACACAACACAACACTGCAGAGCTCAACACAACACAACACTGCAGAGCTCAATACAATACAACACAACACTGCAGAGCTCAATACAACACAACACAACACTGCAGAGCTCACACAACTTTCAAAACAAATCACAGTCATACATCTCTTCACAACACACCACAACCTTCGACTCACAACAACAAAACGGTCATACATTTCTTCACAACCCTCAACACACACCACCAACAAAACACACTCATACATTTCTTCACAACACACACAGAGTACAGTCACAAAAAATACGAAAGTTCCAACAAAAAAATAAATTTCTTGATTTTCGTTATTATCTTATTTACAGTGGAATTTCCTTTCTTGTGGAGAAAACTAGGTGCTCTGACATCAGCCTCATCATCCTTCCTGCATAACAACACACACACAGAACACACACACACACACAGAACACACACACACACAGAACACACCAAATTTTCACCGCCAACACCCGCTCCTTTCCTTTCCTGCATAACACACACACACACACACACACAGAACACACCAAATTTTCACCGCCAACACCCGCTCCTTTCCTTTCCTGCATAACACACACACACACACACACACACAGAACACACCGAATTTTTACCACCAACACCCGCTCCTTTCCTTTCCTGCATAACACACACACACACACACACAGAACACACCGAATTTTTACCGCCAACACCCGCTCCTTTCCTTTCCTGCATAACACACACACACACACACTCCTTTTCTTTCCCAGTGGTTAAATAAGTGTTGGGGTCAGAAAATCAGGCGAAATTTAACACGATTTTTTCACACGACATTTTCTTCAAACCTGTACAAATGTAATGTACAGTCGGCCTCAGGAATTGGTACACAGAACATTGATTAAATTAAAAGGGGTCTCCTGTCTTTATTCTATGGGCATTATTCTGCTAAATTATTCAAATATTACCCAAATAACATTAATAAATACCTTTGGTGTTTGGAATACAATGTACAGCCACAATCAAATAACCACCGACACCTTCCTTCCATCGTAGAAATAAATGAGTATCATATCAAACTATAATCATACAACAACACCTTACGTCAACTCAACCCCCTCAATTATTATTATGAGGTGCTCTAAAATCATACACGTGTTGTTCTTTATTACCAAGATATTTACTATATACGATGGAAGTAAAGTGTGGGTGGATATTTGATTGTGGCAGTACCAAATATTCTAGTTGTTAGGAAACTTTGATGTCACAGTGATGTATACGAACTCATCAAGCCGACTGTGAGTATGCTAATAACTGAAAAGCTCATGACTTTTAATGGTTGAGTTAATCACAGACGTTCACTACAATTTGACTTGGTAAAAAAAAAAAAAAATCAATGTGAGTACTTAATCATTGTGAAGATTTCTTTATAGGATATTCAAGTTGTTTATATGATGGGCATGTGTACACTCTATAAATTAATATAAGATTAAATTCGACATTTGAAATATATATATATATATATATATATATATATAAATAATGTGTGTGTGTGTGTGTGTCAGTATACACCACATAATTATAATAACAACTGGAGGGCTAAAATTTCTTCATCAAATCATAATAAAATTCCCACCGGTATCTAGGCTCTCATAAAACTACCCCATTTTGACTTGTTTGTGTCTCATTATTACAGATACCATGTAAGAACAATCCCACACATCAAGTTGTAAGATGAAGAGTGTGGAGTGTAATGTGTGAGTGTGTAAAGTAAAATGTAGAGTGTAGAGTGTGGTGTGTAAAGTGTGTGTGTAAAGTAAAATGTAGAGTGTAGAGTGTAGTGTGTAGTGCTGAGTGTATAAATTGTGGTGTTGAGTGTAGTGTAGAGTGTGTGAGTGTTGAGTTGAGTTGTGACTGTAATGTTGTAGTAGTTTGTGTGCTGAAGTTGACATACGAGAGAAGGCAACCCACATCTCTCAGGCAAATACACACACCAATGACAACCTGTACTGAAGTTGACATACGAGAGGAGGCAACCCACATCTCTCAGGCAGGAGGCAATAGTTACACAGAGATTACCAAGACACGAATGAGAAGCTGATTTTAATGTGTGGTATTTTTAAGGGACCCTGTGGTGGTGTAGTCAGAAAATTGGAGATAAGTGAGTCCTTCAAATATTGCCACGAAACACACACACCTGCTGTATATGGAAGGAGCTTGTTTCGTGGCATGGTCAGGAGGAATCAGAAGTCTCCTATTACCATTTCGTGACATAGTGTGGAGGAATCATTAGCCCTCCAATGTACCCAAAACTTTATTACCTTCTTAAAAAGTTAACTGGAACAGAGGGTTACAAAACGACTGTTAGTGGTCTAAGTCAAACTGTAAGTATAGGTGTGTGTAGGTGTGTGTGTAGGGGGGGGGGGGGGTGTAGGGGTGTGTGTAGGGGGGGAGGGGTGTAGGTGTGTGTGTGTGTGTGTGTGTGTGTGTGTGTAATGGTGTGTAGTTAAAGGCGGTGTCATTTTAAAGTGTTACCCAACCACCTCGTTAACCAGAAAAATAATAATGTCTGCTAACGTGACCTTTTCATTTCGTTGTTGGTAATACAAGACACTTCATTTCGAATGGTTTTTAACAAATATATTTATTGACCTACAGACAGTTACTTACTTCTCATGAAATAAACACATAACACAGGAAATTGAAAAGTCAGCATTACATTCAACACACTCTATTTTAAGTAATGATAATAATAATAATAATAATAATAATAATAATAATAATAATAATAATAATAACAATAATAATAATAATAATAATAATAATAATAATAATAATAATAATAATAATAATACAGTAATAAAATAAATAAATAAAAACCAAATAAATATATAAATCCCTAAAAAATATGCACTGAAATCTCTAATAATGTGAGGCGAAACTAGAAGGTGATAACAATAATGACAGTGGTGGTGGTGGACGTGAAAAGTGAGAGGAAATGGTGGTAATAGAAAAAGCCCCAGGGAAGAAGGAAAGGAGAAGGAAAGAAGGCGGGAAGGAGAAGGAAAGGAGGTGGAAAGGTGGGTGGGAAGGAGGGGGTAAAGGTGGGAAGGGAAGGAGGGATGGTGAAGGTGGGAAGGGAGGTAGAAGGAGGAGGAAAAGTGGGATGGTGGAGAGGTGGGTGGGAAGGAGAAGGAGGGATGAGAAAAGAGGGAGGGAAAGAGGAGGGAAAGTGGGAAGGGAATGTGAGTAGGTGAGGAGGAGGGAAGGTAGGAAAGGAAAGTGGGAGGGAAGGTGGAAAGAAGTAGGTAAGGTGGTAATGTGGAAATGAAAAGGAAGGGAGGAAATGAGAGAGATAATAGAACGAGGCAAGAGTGGAGGGAGCCGGAGGGGAGGAAAGGGGAAGGGCAGGGAGAGGGGGAAAGGAGGGGGCTGAGGAAAGGGGAGAGTTGGGAGAATGAGGGGCTGGGAGAGGGGGAATGGGGAGCTGGGAGAGGGAGAAACGAGGGAGGACTGAGAGAGGCAAGGAGAGGGGGAATGGAGGAGAGAGGGAATGGAGGAGGAGAGGGGGAATGGAGGGGGAAAGGAGAAGAGGGGGAAAGGAGAAGAGGGGGAAAGGGAAGAAGGGGAATGAAGGAGGGACTGATACGTAATATGTATAGGAGAGAGAAAGAGAGAGAGGGAGAGAGAGAGAGAGGGAGAGAGAGAGAGAGGGAGAGAGAGAGAGAGGGAGAGAGAGGGAGAGGGAGAGGGAGAGGGAATATAGGAAGAAAAAAGAAAGAAAGGAAAATAGGAAGGAAGGAAGGAAGGAAGATAGGAAGGAAGGAAGGAAGAATTGAATATAGGAAGAAAAAAGAAAGAAAGGAAGCTAGGAAGGAAAGAAGGAAGATAGAAAGAAAGGAAGCAAGCAACAAGAAAGAAAGGAAGGAACAAGAAAGACATAAAAGGCAAGTGTAGGCAAAAGGTGTGACGGTTGAGGTGTTGTGGTTGTGTGTGTGTTTGTGTAAGGGAAGTGAAGAAGAGAGGGAGAAAGAGAAAGGAGGAAAAATAAGTGAGGGAGGGAAAAATGAGGAAGAAGGAGGGAGGGGAGGAGGGAGGGGAGGAGGTAGAGGGGAAGGAGAGGGGATGTAGAGAGAGGGAGAGGGGAGTAGGAAGGAGGGAGGGAGGGGAGTAGAGAGAGGGGAGGAGGGAGGAGATAGAGGAGAGAGGAGGAGGGAGGAGATAGAGGAAGGGAGGGAGGAGGAAGGGGAGAGGTGAGAGATAACGAGGGAGGAAGAATGATGATTGATACAAGTGAGGAATGTGAGGGGTGAGGGAAGGGAGGGGAGACTGTAGTAAGGGAAACAAGAGAGGGGAAACAGAATGAAGTAAGGGGAAGAGAGGGATGGGGGAAGGGGGAATAAGGTGGTTGTCAGACTACGAAGAGTGTGAGACAAACGCCACCTTAGTGACCGTCAGTGTGGCACCAACACACACACACACACACACACACAACTCCACGCAACACTATACCACCATGCACGCACGCAACACTATACTACCATATATGCACGCAACACACTCTTTTTCTTGTCATGCACCCAACTCACCTATATACAACACTATAGAATGCACGCAACTCCACGCAACACTTCCATCATGCACTCAACTCCACGCAACACTTCCATCATGCACGCAACTCCACGCAACACTTCCACCATGCATGCAATTCCCTCTTCTTGTTGTTGTCATGCACCCAACTCACCTATACACAACGCACACAACTCCACGCAACACTACCACCATGCACGCAACACACTCTTCTTCTTGTCATGCACCTATACAACACTAGAGAATTAATGCAACATCACGCAACACTACCAACCTGCACGCAATTTCACTCTTCTTCTTGTCATGCACCCAACTCACCTACACACCACTATAGAATGCACGCAACATCACGCAACACTGCTCCACTAACCACAAGACCGCAACACACGCACACGCAACGAGGATGAGTAGGTACACACACACACACACACACACACACACACACACACGAGAATGAGTAGACAGACAGACAGACAGCTAACCATGGTCAATACATCAGTCTGTCCTATACGCTTCACGCACACACACACACACACACACTCATACATACACATACACAAATATACTCTCTCTCTCTCTCTCTCTCTCTCTCTCTCTCTCTCTCTCTCACACACACACACACACACACACACACACACACACACACACAACAATAACAATACCACACAAACACAACACCACCACTACCCACTCATTCACTCACACGCTCTCTCTCTCTCACTCACTCTCTTCTTGTAACTCTCTCACTCACTCACTCTCTCTCTCTCTCTCTCTCTCTCTCTCTCTCTCTCTCTCTCTCTCTCTCTCTCTCTCTCTCTCTCACACACACACACACACACACACACACACACAACAATAACAATACCACACAAACACAACACCACCACTACCCACTCATTCACTCACACGCTCTCTCTCTCTCACTCACTCTCTTCTTGTAACTCTCTCACTCACTCTCTTCTTGTAACTCTCTCACTCTCTCTCTCTCTCTCTCTCTCTCTCTCTCTCTCTCTCTCTCTCTCTCTCTCTCTCTCTCTCTCTGGCCATTTATTTGATATCCCGTTACACCACTATACCTCTTGCTTCCCCATCTGTCTGTCTGTCTGTCTGTCTGTCAATGTCTGGGTTTTGGGTAACGTGTCTAAGTTACTCTGTCTGTCTGTCTGTCTGTCTGTCTGGTGTCTGTTTTTCTTTATTATTATCATTATTACTCATAGTTTTAACAGAGATTGTGTATTGTGTCTGTGATATTACTACTACTACTACTACTACTACTACTACTACTACTACTACTACTACTACAACAACTCTTACTGCTACTACTACTACTACTAATACTACAACTTTTACTGCTACTATTACTACTACAACTCTTACTACTACTACCACCACAACCACCACTATTACTACTACTATTACCACTACTCATTACTTAGATATGGATTAGATTCGTTCTTCTTCAACCATTTAGACACAGCCACAAAAATAACACAGATGAAAATAATTATAAGAGTGAATTCCACAGTAAAAAGTTATTAGTTATAATTATAGACTTTCATTTAGGTAAGGGGGTAAGTAGTACAGAGTTGGTGCTAAATTTGGAGCAACCGAGTCCTCCTAAAAAACAGTCCCACCATTATTTTTATTATTCTAGTCGTGTTTCCTGACATACATTGGTGGAATAAATCAGTGCTCTCTAGTGAAACCCAAAAAAGTGTAATATCCCATTAATGTGATTCGGTATTTATATGGGTTAAAGAGCAAGATTTCTAATGACAACAAAATTACATGTTATCTTGGCAGGCACCACGAGGCATAAAAGAAAGTGAGAGGGTGTGTGTGGGCGTGTGTGTGTGGTTGGTGAAAGCTTAAGTAAGGGACCCTGTGATGATGTACTGTAGTCAGAAAATTGGAGATAAGCGAGTCCTTCAAATATCGCCACGAAACATTAACTATATGGAAGGAGCTTGTTTCGTGGCATAGTCAAGAGGAAACAGAAGCCTCCAATTCACATACACGATCACAGGGTCCTTAATAAAAACAAGTAAAATACAGATATATAAAAAGAAGGAAAGATATATAAAGCCTAATACAATACACTAAACATAACACAACAGGTCATAATACGAGATCATATTGTTAATAATAGATGGAGTGGACAAGATACAGTACAGAAAAATTCGGGAAGGACGAGTTAACAAACACTGTCATGGTTAGTAGAAAATAATTTGCAAACTGTGGAATGGAACAGACTAACAGCAGACACAGAGAGGAGTAGAGAAAATCTATATAGCAGTTAACAGATGCCTTTAACCTTCAGTGGAATAATAGTAATAATTAAAACAATCAATAAATAATAATAATAATAATAATAATAATAATAATAATAACAAGAGCTAAATAATTTAAGATGACAAGTTTCCCACGACAACACGAAGACAGAACAATTACATAAACAAACATACAAACAAAAACACACATGAAGATAATACCAAGTTCCTTTTATGTGTGTGTGTATGTGTATGTGTATGTGTATGTGTATGTGTATGTGTATGTGTATGTGTATGTGTATGTGTGTGTAGTGAACGGTGAGGCATGGATGTCAGTTATATCAATATTGGTTGGTTGGTTGTTGTTTCGCGTGTCTGTGTGTGTGTCTTGGGGTGAGGAGTGGGTGGGTGTTGCCTTCACTATACTGTACATACACACAGTGCATACACACAATACATACATACATATATACATACATATTCCCTCTATCAATGTTGCTGGCTCTGAATTTGTTGGCAATATAGGGCTACACCCCCAACTAAGCCCCCCCCCCCCCCAATACACACACACACACGCAAACTCAGACCAAATCAACCTATGTAAATGAGGCTCGATTTATATTCATATATGTACAGTACTGTGAAAGGTGATTATATGTCCTTAACTGTATAAAACAACACAAAAACTGAAAGATGTTTTTTATCATATTTTTGAAGAATCGTAGTTTCCTTTTAATTAAGAGTCACAGAAAGCTCAGGTGTTCCCTTGTCTTCACCTTCAATTATTAAACACTGGTAAACTGGAGTGTCCGGATTCCTCCAAAGTATGACAGGTAACAGGATCATATCAACAAAAGTAATGGTAGCCTGTTGTATGGAATAGTTTGGAGGAATCATATGCTCCAGATTTACAAACACTGTATACTTCCCCCTGTAATTTTGTAAGAAAATTATCTGCCTCTGATTCTTCCTGACTACAGTATGCCACAAAACAAGGTCCTTCTATATAGGTGGTGTTTCGTGGCAATCATTTGAAGAACTTATTTACCTCCATTTTCTGACTACATCACAAGTTATAATATCATTACCATAACAGTCTTACACACAGGCTAACATCATCTTCACCCCTGTCTTATACTACTGTATTAGAAAGTACAGGACCTTAAAAACTAATTACCTATCTATTGCCAAATGCCCTAATACTAAAATTGTGAGCTAAATTAACTTTCATATAAAATAATATCATATACACTGTACAGGACAGTACTGTAGTGAGATTTCATACATCTTAAGGTCAAAATTATTTACACTGCCAGCATCCACTACCCTAAGTAAAAAGGATGAAGCTGCAGATTTGAGTTTATGAATATTCTAGTAATTTCCTCGTAATATCATGTCTACAAAACAATACTTTAACAAACTATATTACTTAAAAATGTATTATGGGATTTTATCAGCATTCAAGCACTTTGGACCTACAGAAAAAACAGATAACTATAGAAAGATAAAACATAAAAACTTGGAGTGCATCACCAGATGTACAATAATCTTGGGTACCAATTTAATCTTTTTTTTCTTTCCACAGCTGCTTGAGTATATTTCCCAGGTTTAAGTAAAGTATGTACTGTATTTTGGAAGAGAGCTTTGATAAGGTAGTGGAGGATTATGTGTATGACTATCCGAGGCATATGTCTTCATTTTTCCTGTAGTTCTCGCAAGGAAAATGTTTTTTGTCACTCAATTCGTATTGCAGAACAATATGAACTGAGCAATGAAGGAAACTTTTCCATGAAGAAGTACTGTACACTGTAGTTAATTACTGTAATACCACCCTATGAGTACTATAAGTGCAGTATAGGAAGCCCTTATTCACAATATTGTACTTCATTCCTGCTTCATCAGGTCAAATACGCTTAATCTCACAAATATGGGAAATCTACAACATCAGCCGTACAAGATGTGTTAAATTGGCATCACCATCAACAACACCAAGAGATTGAGAGGGAGAACCAGGTACTGTAGTAAAAAGGCCAAAAACACCTAGAGAAAAATTCCATCTATAAGCAATGTGTGAGAGAGAAAGAGAGGGCAACACCGATATGCACCACAATAAGTTACAACACGGACGAACTTGTGCGGAGGGAGTGAAAACAGTAGAAGGTCTTGATAGAAACATGACAGTACAGGGGAGGAAGGGGACAAGCTTGAGCTGTAGGCAAGACTTTCAAAGCTTACTTTCAGGTGAATGATAGATAATCTCATAAATATAGTTAACTGATTCATGGCAGCGAGACTGTACTGGTAAATATGAGGCTGTCGATACCTATAAACAGTAAACACCTCATTTATACTGAGCAAGTCTGTTTCTTGGCATAGGTTTCAAGAATTAGTAGCCTCTGATACATTGGCAAACTTGACTCTCTTCAAGCAAAACATTATTCTACTCTTTAAGTCCATATAGTGAAAATAGCAAGTACTGTACTGTAGTTTCCAATGAGCAGTGGAGTAAACATTATTTTCTGATACATATTTCTTAATTAGAGAAAACATCACCTGGAGGTAAGTGTTTTTAAATCAAGCCCAAACATTAAGAGTGAGGTCACGGGCAAAGGGGCCTGACCTTTCATTAGAACTTGCATGGGGACACCAGCTTGGCGGCCCTGACCATTTGAGGGCCCTTGGGTTAGGGTGCGGGCAGGGGCTGGGGCCAGGGCGGGGCTTGGGGCTGGGGCCAGGGCAGGGCTGAGGGCTGGGGCTCGAGATTTGGTGGGTTCTGAGGCCCTTGCACTGGCTGAGGGAACCTTGTGGGTGGTGTGGCCTTGTCTTGTGGGGGGACCCTGACTTATGGGTGGGACCTGGCTAAGGGTTAAGGAGGACCGAGGCAGGGACAATGGTGGAGGGCGATGGGAGAGGCCACGTCGAGGGGAAGAGGAAGACGAGGAGGAAGAAGAGGAGAGCCTAACTGGGGAAGACGTTTTTCCCGGTGAGGACATTTTACGAGGGGAGATGAGGTGACGAGGGGAAGGAGGGGTCGTCTGGGGTGAGGGGAGCTGCATGGGGAAGGATACTTTTCTAGGGGAAGGGGATTTTTGGTGGGATGGAGTCTTGCGTGGGGATGAGGATGTGTGGCTAGGGGAGGACGTCTTCCGTATGATAGGAGGATGCTTAGGGGAAGGTGACAGGATGGACTGAGGGGTGTGTGTGTGACTTGGGGAGGATACTGGGGGTGTTGTTGGAGATGCCTGGGTGGTATGGTGTTGGGAACACAAATCTATCTGTGGTGCAGATGAGGAAGGAGGATGTTCAGAGGTGACATGAGGCACTGAAGGAGTAGTTTGGAATGGCTGGTCTAAGGTTATCCCTGGTGAAGGCTTTAGGCACGTAGAGGGCATGTGTGAGGGGACAGACACAGCTGCTGCAGGAGATGGTGGACCAGGATGTATTGGAGCAGGAGATCTAAGTGGGGAGGGAGGCTTTCCTAGGAATGAGGTAGTCTGAGAAGGAGGAGTTGTTTCTATGGGTTGGTGGGAGTCTAACTTGACCACTATGTCCAGTGTGTGAATGGAAAATTTGAGTCCAGTGTTAGTCTGACATACGGTACTGACGTAATCAGAAAAATATCATTCATAAATTTCAAAATTACTGCAATGTCTGTATCATTGTGAAACATGACATGCTTTTTCTCTGAAAATGTAAACCATTCCCCATTTTCTGTTCATATGTGTACCAAAAATGACTAAAAATCCAACACAGAAATTTCTAGTCTCACACCCAAGAAAAAGCAATACAATACACACAAAAGTAAAAAAAAAAAATACACCAACATGTATTGTAACCACTTAGTTCCCCCACAAAAATAATAAGAAAAAAAACCCTCTCGGTATTTCATCCTCACTGTTAATACCAGAAAAAAAAAAATAGAAGCAACTTAAGCATGGTAGCCCGTTTGAAAAAATCCGAGTCCACCAGTTCAATAACTTTATCTTATCCCTTTTATGGATATTGGATATGGCAGTGATATGTCATTGCAATAACTTCTGTATGAAACTTGACCCAAAACTTCACATAACTCCTTCACTATAATGTACAGTTGCCAAAAAAGGTATTGCGACAAATCTTGATGGAACTTTAACCCTTGTACTGTAATATCCACAACTATTTGTAGGGACTATAAGCATGTATAACAGAAGGAAATATACATATCCTTCTGTAATACACACTTATAATCCCTACAAACAACTATGGACATTAATATATTTGATGTTGTATCAATAGTTGTCGCAGAATCTTTTTTGGCAACTGTACATTAACACACAAATTAAATCATGAGAATAAACTCGTATAATATCATGAGAACTTCCTGTAATCAAATGGTAAGAATATCAGAATGCAAGACTCCTGTAATACACACAAAATAAATCAAGCAATTACAATAACAGACTCCCCACCTACCTACCTACAGCATTAGTAACATTTTAGTACCATAATATATTTTAATAATTTATCTACAGTCCACGGTTTCCTTAGATATCATGTTTCCAATGCCTTCAGGATACAGTTTGCTATAAGCCAAAGAGTATCATGTTTACACTGCCAAAATTCTTATTCACCTACCTTTAAGTTTTATTTCTCTCTTCAGGACACTCTATCAGTTCTCTTGTGATTGAGGAACATATGTGGATATTTTTAGGGTAGCATTATTAAACCTCTTCATCAATGAAAAGCTCTCTTTGTTGATCAGTTTCTATTATTGTGCAATACCATTTTAGCTATGAAACACCTTTTCATAGAAAAGTAAATTTAATAATACCACCCTTAGTTTTCCACTCATAGATATTGTTTTATACATAATCCATAAAAATATTCTACTGTACCACACCCATCCACTCATATGTCACTTCTTTACCAACACAATTAATTATCCACTTCATTACCAATTTTACTAAGACACAGAGTACAGAGATATGAGGCAGTACTCTCTTTCTTTAGCTGTGGTGGAAAAATATGTGAGTGACAGAACTAAAATGCCCAGACCATCCTACACACCAAGCTGGCTACAAACTTGTCCAATTAAAAAGAACAAAAACAAAATCTCATTCATTCATCTATATTCTATACAGTACAGTATATAAAGAAGTGTATGTAGTACTGTACCGTACTCACTTTGTTTAGCTATGATGGACAAATGTGAGTGACTGAACTATAATGTCCAGACCATTCTCCTAACTAATCCCACAACCAAGACTCAAAATCAAACACTCACTCATTCATCCATCTATATAAAGAGGCGTATGTATGTAGTACTCACTGGGTCCGGCTGTGGTGGGTGAGCGTACGGGTGACTGGGAGTCGACAACGGGGATGTGGAGGCACCGCTGGCACAGGCACTCCTTACCCGTGTACGTTACTCGTTCACCCGTAGGGAAGGGTTGTCTGTCAAGTAACGGTATTAATGAATGAATGGATCCAAGAATGACGGTATATGAGTAAAAGCAGCATAGGTTAGTAAGGAGGCACATTATAGTTTTGGTAAACTGGAGCGTCTTGATTCCTTCATAGTACTGTATGTTACAAAACATATACAGTATAGGATCACTTTGCAAAATAAACTAGCTGTAACACTATCTTTAACAAGAATTTTTTGTACAGGTATTTTAATTAACCCTTCTTCAATGGCCAATGTGTACCAGTATACATTCACACAAAATAACACTACAATTGACATTATACTTAAACATTAAAACATAATCCAAGATTAAAATGGTTCTGCCACATTTACAGCTCAAATAAGATCCTCCTTTGTGTTATAATGATCATTTCCTCATGCATAGATGCTAAAATCAGTATCTACACGAGGGTGTCCTTCCAATGGGTGTGGAAATGAGCAAAAGGAAAGCCACATTCTCACAGCAATTTTTACATATTTCATTATCTGCATAGATTTTGTTCTATTTAAATGAGCAGAGATACACTTTTGATACTCTATGAGCATAGACACTCAATGAACATAAAAATACAAATACTGTAGTTAACATATCATAATTAATGGTATTATTAAACTTCTGTACTTTTCTGCGGAGAATTCCATTTGATGTTAAATTTGTATTACTTTCCAATATGAATCAACATACAAATAATAAATAAGCTGTTTCCTCGAAGAAGTAGTTTAACAATATGACTCACTGTGTATACGTTCTATAGTAGTGTATTCATTCTTACCTGCATCGGGCACAGGTGAAACACTTTTGATGATAAGAGTTGCCGAGGGCAGACACCACCTCGCCTTCCACATACAGTCCACAGGTGGCGCATCGTTGTCCAAAGTTGTTCTGGTAGCATTC
Source organism: Petrolisthes manimaculis (assembly GCA_034508575.1). Classification (NCBI taxonomy): domain Eukaryota; kingdom Metazoa; phylum Arthropoda; class Malacostraca; order Decapoda; family Porcellanidae; genus Petrolisthes; species Petrolisthes manimaculis. Next base: position 98,703 of record JAWZYT010004050.1, read on the forward strand.
TGTGCAGTAGTAGTCCTTCTCTCGGGTAAAGAAGCCGCCCTGCGCTAGTGACCTCTTGCAGCCTGAAAACGGTAAAACATATTAATTAATACTACTTATATTATTTACATGAGTACAATTAATTATTCCTGCCGAGGACACTTATGGGGCAGATAATATTTTAGTTACCCACAATGAATATGGTAAATGTTATTGACTGTGATATATTAATATGTCAAGTGGAGATAAGTCTACGTCTGTATGACTTAACAGTGTGTTTGAGTAGCCATATGATGACACACAATATCTCACCGACATTAATAATGATGAATCTGCCTATGATTGCCACAAAAAAGTTGCCCCTACAGTAGGCTACAAAAGACCCAAATGAACATGTCACTGATACCACGTGGCTTCGTCATAAAATATTCTCTGTTACTGACAGGATACTTTATATTGAAAAAAAAAGTTACAACATGACTTGCAAGTACTGAATATCGAATATATCTCCATGAAAGGGTTGGAATCCCATTATAGAATCGTACGTTTGGCACCAAGGCAATACACATCCGAACTCATCTCTATGATCTCTGGCTACCCATTACTTACAAACAAAACAATATATAACTACCTTCAACAACAATAAACTAATAATACAGACCAAATGCAATCACAACAACAATATACCTAATATATAAACTAAATACATATTCACCAAACACAAAATCACAATATCCAAAGGTTAAACGGATCAATTTATTTTCTGGTGGATCAATTTATTTTACTTCAGTTTACGAGGCTATTATAGTATGCATCTTCCTACTGTATTTAAGGGGGGGGGGGAGATATATTTTTGGTATGTTTGAGTGCTCCTATTCCTCCAAAGTATGAAAGGAAACAGGGCCAGATGATAAAAATAATGGTGGCCTGTTGTTTGGAAGTGTTTAGAGGAATCAGTTGCTCCAGATTTACGTAACAACACTTTTCTTTCTCCACTTTTTTTTATTTATCATTGATTCCTCCAAAGTATGTCATGCAACAGGGACCATGCATGAAAGAATAGTTTGAAGGAATCAATTACTCCATGGATTTACCCCCAATAACAACACTGTACTATAAATTATGTATATACACCTCTTTGTTGGTGAATTGGAAGGTCTCTGATTCCTCCAAACTATGCCACGAAACACATCCCCTATTAGCACCACTGTGGGTATCTATTTTCTGGTATAGTTAGTAGGAATCAGTAGCCTTCCAATTCACCGATAAGAGAATCCCCCACCACCCCTAAATTAACACACAATTAACACCCGACTTACTGTAGCACTTGAAGCAGCTGATGTGGAAATATTTGTCCTGGACTCTGAGCACTTCACCTGAGCACTTCTTCCCACACGCCTCACACAGTGTCTTCCCTGTAAACACAAAACAAAAACATTACACTCAATATACTTTAAATTACTTATACATATACATAATAGTGACAAAACATATCACGTCGATCAATTAGGCTACTTACGTTCCATAACTAAAACATTACACTCAATATACTTTAAATTACTTATACATATACATAATAGTGACAAAACATATCACGTCGATCAATTAGACTACTTACGTTCCATAACAAAAACATTAGTCAATACAATTTAAATTACTTATACGTTCTATCCAAAAACATTATACATCAGTGAAAATAATAACACTTCGATCAATTAGGCAGCTTACGTTCTATAACAAAAACATTACAGTCAATACATCACATAAATTACTTATTTCTTATACATTCTATCAAAAATATATGCAAAATAGTGAAGAAATTAACACGTGAATCACTTAGCCTACTTACATTCTATTAAACAAAATATATACATAATATGCAGTCAATACAATTTCACCTCACTCAATTACTTATACATTCTATCAAAAAGGATATACAAAATAGTGAAAAATAACACGTGAATCACTTAACCTACTTACGTTCTATTAAAAAAATATATATGCACAGACAATATAAACACCTCACTCAACTACGTACAGATTATATAAAAAAGAAATATATATATATATATATATATATATATATATATATATATATATATATATATATATATATATATATATATATACAATATCAAATAATAATAAAAATAATAATAATAATAAATAAGGCAATCAATTAGGCTGCTTTCGTTCTATTATAAAAATATATGTAATCAATATATAACTTTACTTCAAAAAACATATACAAAATTAGAAAAATATATCCTATTCTTACGTCTCTCAATTAGTTAGGTTCTATCAAATACATATGCAATAAGAGATATGTTTAAAGCAAGAGAGCCTTATCTTAATCCACTTCTCTCTCTCTCTCTCTATCTCTCTCTCTCTCTCACTCTCTCTCTCTCTCTCTCTCTACAACCCGGTACTATATCCACTTAAAACTCTCTCTCTCTCTCTCTCTCTCTCTCTCTCTCTCTTAGCTACACTACATTAAAAACCCGGAACTATAACCACTTAATCTTTCTTTCTTTCTCTCTCTCTCTCTCTCTCTCTCTCTCTCTCTCTCTCTCTCTCTCTCTCTCTCTCTCTCTCTCTCTCTCTCTCCTAAGTTCTGCCGAAATCCGTGTATAGTTTTTAGTACAGAGAAGGGGAGGGGGGGGGGGGGGAGGGGGAGGGCAGATAAATCCCTTTGGCGTAAAAAGGATATAAACTAAAACTCTTCTCTCCTATATACTTTGGGAGGGAAAGGTCACGTCTCACTTTAACCTGGTTTCTAGTTTTTCTATTTTTACTCACGCCTACATAGTGTGTGTGTGTGTGTGTGTGTGTGTGTGTGTGTGTGTGTGTGTGTGTGTGTAAGGTAGGGTGGATGAGAGTATTGTGTGTGTGTGTATGTGTATGTGTGTGTGTGTGTGTGTGAGAGAGAGAGAAAGAGAGAGAGAGGAAGAGTCAGGTGTGTATGTGTGTGTGAGGCATAGAGTTGTGTGTGTGTGTGTGTGTGTGTGTGTGTGTGTGTGTGTGTGTGTGATATAGAGTTCCTCCTTCCACCAACACCACAACAACACAATACCACCAATTATACAACTCACAAATACAACAAAATCACTCTCCAACAACAACAACACACAACAACAACAACAAACACACACACACACACCACCTTGTCTCTATTCCAACACAACATATTTCATCATCAACAACAACATCATCATCATCCTCTCAGTAGGAAGTGTCAAGCCAGAAGACCACTTCGCTTCTTCACTGACGAACACAAACAGGCTTTTAATCAGATGACAACTTCTTCCTCTCCCTCTTCCTCTCACCCCCCTCCTCCTCCACTGCCTGACAACCCCCCCCCCCACCTCCCTAGCTCCCATTAAAAACAACAACAACATCAACAAAAATATGTACAGTTGGTCATACGAATTTCTACACAGGCTATATGTAGAAATCATTATTCTGAAAGTACTGCAATAAAAGGTCTATCAAGATGACCCAGTGATTGCAAGCACAACAAACCTAATAATAATGTAGTACTGCAGTTACGTATAGTCGTACATATTGGAGGTATACGAGTACTTCAAATATTGCCACGAAACACACACACACACACACACCAATTAGGAAGGAGGAATCAAAAGCCTCAAATTAAGTCATACACAATCCCAGAATCCTTAATGTAATCTTGATGTAGTCAGGAGGAATCATAAGCCTCAAATTAAGTCATACACAATCACAGAATCCTTAATAATGTTTCGTGGTGTAGTCAGGAGGAATCATATGCCTCAAATTAAGTCATACACAATCACAGGGTACTTAACTAATGTGTGTAAGGTGTATTGAGTTTCCCAGTACGGTATACAGCCCAGCACGTGCCGGGTAAGAAAGGGAGTGTAGGTATGCAGATCATGTAGGCTTGTATGTGTGTGTGTGAGGTGGGTGACAGGCATATAAACTATTATATACACACGACCTTCAAACACACACTGACTTATTAATGACAGCTTGTTTGTTTGTTTGTTTGTTGTTGTTGACTAGTATACATTATTATTATTATTATTATCATTATTATTATTATTATTGGTAGTAGTAGTCCTAAGATTATTTCAACTATTATTATTATTATTATTATTGCTAGTAGTAGTGGTAAAAGTATTTCAATTATTATTATTACTATTATTACTATTATTATTATTGGTAGTAGTAGTGGTAAGATTATTTCTATTATTATTATTATTATTATTATTATTATTATTATTGCTAGTAGTAGTGGTAAAAGTATTTCAATTATTATTATTACTATTATTACTATTATTATTATTGGTAGTAGTAGTGGTAAGATTATTTCTATTATTATTATTATTATTATTATTATTATTATCATTATTATCATTATTATTATTATTATTATTATTAGTGGTGTGTGTCAAGATGGTTCGTGGTTGGTGTGTGAAATTCATGGCTATACAGTTTGTTTGGGTGTGTGAAGAAATATTTACTAAATTGGCAACATGGTGAAGAATTTAGGTAACAGGTAGAAAAACTTGTACGACCAGAGAGACAGAGAATATTAACGTGTGTGTGTGTGTGTGTGTGTGTGTGTGTGTGTGGTATTGGAGAGAATGGACCTAACTTGCTGTGTATGTGTGTGGTATTGGAGAGAATGAACCTAACTTGCTCTGTGTGTGTGTGTGTGTGTGTGTGTGTGTGTGTGTGTCCATTAGTGTGTTTTTTCCTAATGATACTCTATTCAGGCCAGGAACCGTTCTGAATGACTCGTATATCCCAGTATAGTTATATAGGCCAAGCAACACACACACACACACACACACACACACACACAGTAGGGTAGGTCCATTCTCTCTCCAGTACAATACAACACACACACACACACACAAAGCAGGGGAGGTCAATTCTCTCTCCAATACAACACACACACACACACACACACACACACACACACACACCTCAGTTGCTTATAAGGTGCCGCTAAGGTGTGTGTTTTTTTATATATTTTTTTGTTCAGCAATTTATATTTAGCAGTGACGAGTGACTTTATCTTTATTTATTTTTGCATTGTTTAGTAAGATTCCTTTTAGAACCAGATGTCAATTTTACTAACTAAATAGTTGTTAATGTCACCATATATAAAAATGAGTTACAGGGAATAACAACATAAATAAATAACAGAGAATAACATCCATAAATAACAACAATAACATAATAACAACAAAAGCTACAAATCTATGTATGCATTTTAGTCCACTTAAGAGACAATAAAAAAAAAATATATAAAAATAAAAATAAATATACTATAGTAAATATTGGGATAGTAATAAGACTTTTGGTACATACATACATACATACATACATACATACATACATACATACTGTACATTAGAGTACCTTGATTCCTCCAAAGTATACCAAGGAAACAAGATCAGATGAACAAAAATAAGGGTATTCTGTTGCTTGGACTAGTGTGGAGGAATCAGTTGCTCCAGATTTAGCCTACTCCCTTTTTAAGACCATAATAAAAAAAACCTCTTGTGGTCAGACGATTAAGTTGCCTGTCACTCACTCGATAATATCAGTGTCTCTATTTGTCTCTATTTTTTGTTTGTTGATGTTGTTGTTGTTCGTGTGTGTGTATGTGTATTTTTGTGTGTGATTGTGTTTGTTGTTGTTCGTGTGTGTGTATATGTGTGTGTGATAAAATAGTGCAGTGATGTGTTAGGTCTGTGTTGTGTGTGTGTGTGTAAAATACTGTAAATCAATGCTGTGACGTATTAGGTGTGTGTGTGTGTGTGTTGGGTTAGTGTTTTGTGTGTATGTGTATATATATAGAGGCTGTGACCGTCAGATGGCAAAGCATTCTAGAGCCTAACCCATTTATCTGAACATATTGGTGGTGGTGCCTGGCTGGTTGGTTGGTTGGTTGGTTGGTTGAGAAGGAAAATAAAGTATAGCCAGAAACGAGTGACACCTACAAAATGCACCACAAAACAGCATCTACACTTGACTGGCGTTGTTTACAGGGACACATTGGAGGAATCGGTAGTCTCCAAATTATTGCTACCATGTGTGGATAAACAAACACAAAACACACACACACACACACACACTCACACAACATACACAAACACACTCACACACCCACACACAAACAAACAACACACAAACAAACAGCTGCAGTGAAACAAACAAACAAAATTACTCAAAAATGATGATGTTAGTGGTGGTGGTTAATCTGGAGCAATTGATTCCTCCAAACTATTCCAAGCAACATGCCACCATTATTATTATTATTATTATTATTATATTGTTAATCTGGTTCCTGTTTCTTGGTATATATTGGAGGAATCAAGGTGCTCCAATGTACCAAAAAATATACCATCAATCCCCTTTTAATTTGTTGACTGTTTATCTTCGTGAGAGAGAGAAAGAGACAGAGAGAGGTTAGTGTTATGATGTATGTGTGTATGTGTGTGTGTAAATAAGTCAACAGTCACAACACAACAACACCAACAACAATACTAATAATAACACACTAACTAATACAAGTCCCGTACGCTTCTTTCCTTCCTAAATGAAGAGGGTAATACACTTTTGGTAGAGTGTCAGGAAACAGGACCAGATGAGTATAAACAATGGTGTGTCTTGTGGCTTGGTGGAAGGAAAGAAGGAAGGAAGGTAGGAAGGAAGGAAGGAAGGAAGGAAGGAAGGAAGGAAGGTAGGAAGGAACACACACTGATGAAGGAAGGAAGGAAGGAAGGAAGGAAGGAAGGAAGGTAGGAAGGAACACACACTGATGAAGGAAGGAAGGAAGGAACACACACTGATGAAGGAAGGAAGGAAGGTAGGAAGGAAGGAAGGAAGGAAGGGAGGAAGGAAGGAAGGAAGGAAGGAAGGAAGGAAGGAAGGAAGGAAGGAAGGTAGAAAGAAAGAAAGAAAGAAATGAAGGAAGGAAGGAAGGGAGGAAGGAAGGAAGGAAGGAAGGAAGGAAGGAAGGAAGGAAGGAAGGTAGGAAGGAAGGAAGGAAGGAACACACACTGATGAAGGAAGGAAGGGAGGAAGGAAGGAAGGAAGGAACACACACTGATGAAGGAAGGAAGGGAGGAAGGAAGGAACACACACTGATGAAGGAAGGAAGGAAGGAAGGAAGGAACACACACTGATGAAGGAAGGAAGGGAGGAAGGAAGGAACACACACTGATGAAGGAAGGAAGGGAGGAAGGAAGGAAGGAAGGAACACACACTGATGAAGGAAGGAAGGGAGGAAGGAAGGAACACACACTGATGAAGGAAGGAAGGAAGGAAGGAAGGAACACACACTGATGAAGGAAGGAAGGGAGGAAGGAAGGAAGGAAGGAACACACACTGATGAAGGAAGGAAGGGAGGAAGGAAGGAACACACACTGATGAAGGAAGGAAGGAAGGAAGGAAGGAACACACACTGATGAAGGAAGGAAGGGAGGAAGGAAGGAAGGAAGGAACACACACTGATGAAGGAAGGAAGGGAGGAAGGAAGGAAGGAAGGAACACACACTGATGAAGGAAGGAAGGGAGGAAGGAAGGAACACACACTGATGAAGGAAGGAAGGAAGGAAGGAAGGAACACACACTGATGAAGGAAGGAAGGGAGGAAGGAAGGAAGGAAGGAACACACACTGATGAAGGAAGGAAGGGAGGAAGGAAGGAACACACACTGATGAAGGAAGGAAGGAAGGAAGGAAGGAACACACACTGATGAAGGAAGGAAGGGAGGAAGGAAGGAAGGAAGGAACACACACTGATGAAGGAAGGAAGGGAGGAAGGAAGGAACACACACTGATGAAGGAAGGAAGGAAGGAAGGAAGGAAGGAAGGAACACACACTGATGAAGGAAGGAAGGGAGGAAGGAAGGAAGGAAGGAACACACACTGATGAAGGAAGGAAGGAAGGAAGGAAGGAACACACACTGATGAAGGAAGGAAGGGAGGAAGGAAGGAACACACACTGATGAAGGAAGGAAGGGAGGAAGGAAGGAAGGAAGGAACACACACTGATGAAGGAAGGAAGGGAGGAAGGAAGGAACACACACTGATGAAGGAAGGAAGGAAGGAAGGAAGGAACACACACTGATGAAGGAAGGAAGGGAGGAAGGAAGGAAGGAAGGAACACACACTGATGAAGGAAGGAAGGGAGGAAGGAAGGAACACACACTGATGAAGGAAGGAAGGAAGGAAGGAAGGAACACACACTGATGAAGGAAGGAAGGGAGGAAGGAAGGAAGGAAGGAACACACACTGATGAAGGAAGGAAGGGAGGAAGGAAGGAACACACACTGATGAAGGAAGGAAGGAAGGAAGGAAGGAACACACACTGATGAAGGAAGGAAGGGAGGAAGGAAGGAACACACACTGATGAAGGAAGGAAGGGAGGAAGGAAGGAAGGAAGGAACACACACTGATGAAGGAAGGAAGGGAGGAAGGAAGGAAGGAAGGAAGGAAGGAAGGAACACACACTGATGAAGGAAGGAAGGAAGGAAGGAAGGAAGGAAGGGAGGAAGGAAGGAACACACACTGATGAAGGAAGGAAGGAAGGGAGGAAGGAAGGAAGGAAGGAAGGAAGGAAGGAACACACACTGATGAAGGAAGGAAGGGAGGAAGGAAGGAACACACACTGATGAAGGAAGGAAGGAAGGAAGGAAGGAACACACACTGATGAAGGAAGGAAGGGAGGAAGGAAGGAAGGAAGGAACACACACTGATGAAGGAAGGAAGGGAGGAAGGAAGGAACACACACTGATGAAGGAAGGAAGGAAGGAAGGAAGGAACACACACTGATGAAGGAAGGAAGGGAGGAAGGAAGGAAGGAAGGAACACACACTGATGAAGGAAGGAAGGGAGGAAGGAAGGAAGGAAGGAACACACACTGATGAAGGAAGGAAGGGAGGAAGGAAGGAAGGAAGGAAGGAAGGAAGGAACACACACTGATGAAGGAAGGAAGGAAGGAAGGAAGGAAGGAAGGAAGGAACACACACTGATGAAGGAAGGAAGGAAGGAAGGAAGGAAGGAAGGAAGGAACACACACACTGATATCTTACAGTCATGACCTTTTGATTGGAATTTCGCGTCAGGTGAAGTTAGTAGTTTATTGATCACTTAGCCTTTTCTCTCTCTCACTCACTCTCTATCTATCTGTGTGTGTGTGTGTGTGTGTGTGTGTGTGTGTGTGTGTGTGTGTGTGTGTTGGCTATATATATTTGAAGAACTCATTTACCATCCAATTTTCTGACTATCTCACACACACACACACACACACAGCGTCCCTTAATTAAAATAAAAGTACTGTACTAATAACTCACACTCTTAGGTTTAATCTGGAAGTTTTTATTCACACATTAAACCCAACACTTATATATTATTATTAATCTGTTTACGAAGACTTCAAAACGTGAGGAATGTGTAATAGCCAGCCATGATGGGATAAATAAATAAATAAATAAATAACCATCCAACCAAGCAAAGCAAAGCAAGCAATAGTATAAAGAAGTGCTTGTTCTCCCTCTCACTAACTTAGTCTGATGCTACCGACGACTCCCACCACTGTACAGTCAGAGGGAAAAGTTTATGACGTGCCCAGCTACCCACTCATATGAAATGGACCCTGTGATATAGTCAGAAAATTGGAGATAGATAAACGAGTCCTTCAAATATTGCCAAATATTACGTGACAATATTAATCATCTTCAAATTTCTGACTACATCACAGGGTCCCTTTAAGGAGATAATATTATCTTTATGGTACGATACAGACTCCCTTTTGGTGGTAACATGAAGGTCATCTGTTTCCTGGCATAGTTTGGAGAAATGAGTCAGTAGCCCGGGCTCCAGTTAACCAGCAACAACAAATTTTCCCCTCAATATTTACATTGTTTTATAAAGTTTAGGGAGAAATTTTGTGTTGGTAAACCTGGAGCAAATTATTCCTTCAAACTATTCTAAGCAACAGAACACCATTATTATTGTTCATTTGGTCCTGTTTCCTGGCATACTATGGAGGAATCATGGCACTCCAATGTAGCAAAATTGAATTACCCCCTTTAAAGATATATATATATATATATATATATATATATATATATATATATATATATATATATATATATATATATATATATATATATATTTTTTTTTTTTTTAAAGATATATATATATACTGTATATATATATTGTTTATGTATAGGATTGAGTGTGAACTTTTTTCCATGACTGTACCCTTGAGATTGTACCAGTCATGTCCAAGGCTGAACAACATGTTTCAGTGTGAGGTTGTACACACAAGTTCATTATTCATTATCTTAAGAGTCATTCCAACCCTCTCTTCTATCCCAGTCATCACTTACCAATACCATTTACTACACTCCCATCACAATATCTCTCTCTCATACACACACACTCTCTTCCAAGTACACATACACACTCTTCCAAATACACACACATTCACACACACTTACAAAAATACACACACACACACACACACACACACTTCCTGATAACATGGAGAACAGTACAAGCAGTGAGAAGATTCCACGAAGCTGAGATATATATATGCATTGCGTGGTGTGGTGTGGTATAATAGAGACTGCAGTGGACGTAACGAAAGAAAGGAAGGACTGCATCAAGTCTGCAACATCCTCACGTGATACTACTGTCAACACCACCACTACTGCTGTCATCACTACTATCACCACTACATCTATAATTACCACTACTATCGCCAGTAAACCTATCACTATCACCACCACTACATCCCACCCATCATTACCACTACTACTATCTCAACTACCACTACCACCATCACCACCACCACTACTACCATCAGTATCACCACCACCACTAAAATCACCACCACCACTACCACTATCACAATCACCACCACCATCACCCCAGTGCATGTAGTGGGGTCATAGAGTTGAGAATTTAGTGTTTGCAGTGGGGACTATCGACTACACTGCACTATTGTTTTATATTTTTTATTTATATTTTTTTTACGTGGAGAAAATATAAAGATTCCGTCATTAGATTTTTTGCTTCAATATATTATCATTCTTATTATTCTTATTCTTACTATTATTATTATTATTACTATTATTATTATTATTATTATTACCATTATGTAAAATTTAAACGATCTAAGAAAAATTACAAAACTCAGTATTGTAGAAATATATTCTCTCTTCCCTCTCCTCTCATTATCTTCAATTTCCTCTCTCCCCTTCTTCACTGTCCTCTTTCCCCTTTAGCCTTCTACACTCTCCTCTTCCCCCTTCTTCACTGTCCTCTTTCCCCTTCTTAACTCTCCTCTTCCTTCTTCTTTACTATACTTTCCCTCACTCTCGTAGACTAGACAAGACAATACAGTTAGCAGAGCATAAACAAAGAGCCTTGAAAGGACCAGTAGATCTCTTGTTTGTTGTTGTTGTTGTTTGAATGTTCTGTGTATATAATTCCAAATTTGCATATCGTCCCACACTCTCCCCCCTCCCCCCACATCCCTCTCGCCCCCCCACATCATCACCTGTACTTCCTGTCGCACCCTCCTACCCCCACCTTCTTCACACCTGCCCCTCTTCCCCCTCCTCATTCACCCCCACCCCTCACCACCCACCAACACACCCTCCTCTTCTCTTCATAACACTAACCAACATCTTCATCTATAAATATTCACCATCACCATCACCCTCTCTCTCCTTCCTCCACAATCAACCATTCTCTTCCACCTCCCTCCCACTATCAACCCTTCTTTCGCTTCCCTCCCACAAACAACTTCTCTCCCCCCCCCCACCCCCAACACCCCCCACCCCATCCTTGTTATTCTCCCCCACCTCCTCTCCCCCCCACCCCATCTTTGTTATTCTCCCCTCCACGGTTCCACCCCTGTCATCAACTTCTTGCCTCCTTCTCTATTCACTTCCTGTCGTTAGGTTAATCTTCTCTGTCTCTTCCTCGTGACCCTTCCATCCATCCACCTCCCCTCCACCTCTTGCTCTCTCCACTTTTATCCTTCCATTCACCCACCCTCTTTCTCTCTCCTTCATTCCTCCCCTCCACCTCTTTCTCTCTCCACTTTTCTCCTTCCACTCACCCTCCCTCTTTCTCTCTCCTTCATTCCTTCCATCCACCTCTTTCTCTCCACTTTTCTCCTTCAATCCTTCCATCCATCTCCACCTTAATCTCTCTCCTTCAATCCTTCCATACACCTACCCACATACTTCTCTCTCTCCTTCCCTATCATTTTACTTTTTACTTCTCTCCTTTCCTCTATCCTCTCACTAATACTCTTCTTTTTCGATTTCTTTCTCCCCACTTTTTTCCTTCCCTCCAATCTTTCTTCTACTCCTCTTCTTCGTTCCCTCTTTATTCCCACTCTCTCATCCCCACTCCGTTCTTCATTTCCTCAATCCCCCCTCTTTCTCTCCCCTTCTTACTCCCCCTTTTCCTTCCTTCACTTGCTCTTTCTCTCCACTTTTCTCCTTGCTTCCACTCTCCTAATTATCTCTAGTCTTCCACGTGACCCCTCCACCCACCAACTCACTCACTCTCTCTCTCTCTCTCTCTCTCTCTCTCTCTCTCTCTCTCTCTCTCTCTCTATAACATCAACACTATTTCATAAAGTCACGGTCCCATCATCATCATCATCATCTTCACACACACACACACACACATCAACCCTCTTTTTTTCCCCTTAGCCCCTCAAAAAGTCTCCTCTCCTTTCACCTCATCAAAGAACCCTCTACACTCACTCACTCTCTCACCTTTCCCCTACAACCACTACTACCACCATCACTACCACTTCCGTAAGCACCATCACCACCATCTCTCCTTCATAGCTACCTTACCTCACACTACTACTACTACTACTACTACAACTACTACTACAACTAACAACTACTAGTCACCTTTCCTTTACTATCACTAATTCCACCAACACACTTATCATGGACCTCTCCCAAAACAACACACACACACACACTCTATCTTTCTCTATCTCTCTCTCTCTCACACACACACACTCTATCTTTCTCTATCTCTCTCTCTATCACACTCACACACACAACACACTCACACACACACACACCCTCTCACTCACTCTCTCTCTCTCTCTCTCACACACACACAACCTCTCTCTCACACACACACACACCCTCTCTCACACACACACACACACCTGGTTGCGTGTTGGGGGTGAAGTCATGAGTTGGGTTTGAGGCTAATTACATATCGTCTATCCTTTTCGTCTCAATAATCAACGTCAGGAAGGGATAACTTTTTACTCTCTCATAGTTAGTTAGTTAGTTGGCTCACGAATATAATAGAGTAAAAATGAAACAAAGGGAATAATGAATGTCTGTTTATTATATTATGAGTGAAGTTTTGTGGTGGTAAATCTGGAGCAACTAAATCCTCCAAACTATCCCAAACACCAGCAGAATACTATTATTACTATTTTTGCTCTTCTGGTTCTGTTGCTTGGAATAGTTTGGAGGATTTAGTTGCTCCAGATTTACCAACACAACATTTCCTCCTTAAATGGATATAGCGAGTATGTATGTGGTCAATTTATTCATCTGATATGGAGGTAAGTAAATAATTATATAAACAGTGGGTGAGTCGTCCCTGTATCATTATGTAAATATAGACTTGATTTAAATATTCACTTGGAAATCCACTAATATCATAAGCTGTAAAAAAAAAAGGTAAATACACACACACACACACACACATAGAATACTAAATTTATTTTAGTATTCATTTGGACAATCACTAATATCATAAACTGTAAAAAAAAAAAATATGTAAACACACACACACACATACACATACACACACACACACACACACACACACATACACATACACATACACACACACACACACACACACACACATACCCGGTACATTAAAAATCCTTCAATAAACCAATACACAATAATATCATCCGTCTCTGATACAATAACTACAAACCATTTGAGGGGAGAGTATACTTTTGCTACACTGGAGTGCCTTGATTCCTCCAAAGTATGCCAGGAAACGGGACCAGATGAACAAATATAATGGTGTCCTGTTGCATGGATTAGTTTGGAGGAAGTATTTGCTCCTGATTTACCAACACTATACTACCCCCTTAATAATTAACAGGAAAATCTCAGTGGTTGTTGAAGAAGAAAGAGTTAAGGAGATAATTCTTTTTTGTTACATTGGAGTGACTTGATTCCTCCAAAGTATGCTAGGTAACAGGAGCTGAAGAATATTTTTGCTCTTCTGGTTCCGTTTCCTGGCATATAATTATATACTTTGGAGGAATTAAGGCACTCCAATGTAACAAAAGTGAATTAGGCCTACCACCTTAAGTGACCCTGTGATGTAGTCAGGAAATTGGAGATTAGTGAGTCCCTCAAATATTGCCACGAAACACACACACACACACACACACACCTATATGGAAGGATCTTGTTTCATGACATAGACTGGAGGAATCAGAAGCCACCACCACCACCAAGTCTTCTACACAATCATAGGGTTCTTAAGTTGCATGCATGGTGGAGCAGAAGTGATGTGTATTGATTGATATCTAAATACTCGTACAACTGTCCTCTCTCTCTCTCTCTATCTCTCTCTCTCTCTCTCTCTCTCTCTCTCTCTGTGTGTGTGTGTGTAGTGCTCGTACAACTGTCCTGTCTGTCTGTGTCTCTGGCTGGGAAAGTTGTCTCTGGTGGCGTGTGTGTGTGTGTGTGTGTGTGTGTGTGTGTGTGTGTGTGTGTGTGTGTGTGTGTGTACTCAGGCTGCACCCTTGTTATTTCTATACTAATGAAGATGGGTAGTGAAGGCAAGGAGTAAGTTTGCTTGTTACGTTGCATACATAGTCAGTAGGAAGCAGAACTCTTCAATAAATTTACTAACACTTTAAGGCTTCTGATTCCACCTGACTATGCCACGAAACAAGCTCCTTCCCCATAGGTGTGTGTGTGTGTGTTTCGTGGCATTATTTGAAGGACTCATTTACCTTCCATTTTCTGCATGGGTCCCATAAACATTCGTACACCTAGTTTAGAAGAAGAGGTGAGTTGATTACACTTGCCAACCATCCCTTCATATATACAGTATACATATAGCTTCTTTATTTATACACCTGCCCTCTATCAACATTCTCTATACACTTCTTCTGGTGTTACATACATACATACATACACACACAACTATGAAAGTATGAAAACAGTGAATCATATACACATCTCTATACACTTATTCTGGTGTTACATACATACATACATACATACACAACTATGAAAATATGAAAACAGTGAATCATATACACTTCTCTATACACTTCTTCTGGTGTTACATACATACATACATACACAACTATGAAAGTATGAAAACAGTGAATCATATCAGTGACTCGTATGAAAAAAGAGAATCAAATAAGTGAATATGAAAAAAAATATATATAAAATTGAATCATGAGTGAATATTATGAAAACACAATATGTAAAAAGTTAATTGCATCAGTAAATATGAAAAATGATGAAAAAGGGTAAATCATGAGTGAATAATATGAAAGGCTATGAAAAAAGTGAGTATTCTATGAGTGAATAATAATCATGAACCAAGTAAGTAAATGTTTTGGCAAATAGACCATTCAGTGTAGTACTTTTCCTATGTATGTATGTATGTATGTATGTATGTATGTATGTATATGTGAAGGAGTAAGTTTTTAGGGTGCGTCAGTGTACGAGTATATCTGCTTAGTCAATGTTGACAGTGAAACCCGAGTGACTGATAACACACACACACACACACACACACACACACACACACACACACACACACACACACACACACACACACACAGGAAAAAAAACCCACTTCCTTGTTTCTTTGCAATAAATAAATCTTTGGAGTGGCAATGGTCCTTCTTCACTTGATTAAATAAAACAATGATGTAACTATTAAAAAAAAAATGTTAAAAAAATAAATAAACTGTTAAAAAAAAGATAAAAACAAAACAATAGAGAAAAATTAAATAAGTAAATAAATAAATAAAAGAATATACTGTATAATATTAAAGACTTATTATTTATAGGGGATATTATCTTGTTGGTTAAATTTGAAGGCTACTGATTCCTCCTAACTATATGTACCTTAATTTTATTCATCTGTTCCTGTTGTTTCCTGGCATACTTTGGAGGAATCATCAAGGCACTCCAATGTAACTATAAAGTGTATTGAATGGAGGAAATCAGTTGCTCCACATTTACCACCAACACAGAAAATTAGGAGTTAACGAGTCCTTCAAATATTGCCACGAAACAAACACACACACACACACACACACACACACACACACACACACACACACACACCATTTCCTTCAAATATTACAACGAAACAAACACACACACACACACACACACACACCATTTCCTTCAAACACACACACACACACACACACCATTTCCTTCAAATATTACCACGAAACACACACACAAAAAAAAAACACACACACACACACACCTAGCCTATAATTATGGAAGGAGATTGTTTCGTGGCATAGTCAGGAGGAATCAGAAGCCTCCAATTTTCATACAAGATCTCAGCCTTAAAATGTAACCTGGTTTTTACTTGACCTATTAACAGTATATTATTTTTTTGTGGTACATTTTAAAGGGGAGATTCTCTTGTTGGTGAATTGGAGGACTAATGATTCCTCCAAACTATTCCAAGCAACAGCAGATCATCATTATATATATGTTTGTTCATCTGGTCCTGTTGTTTCCTGACATAATTTGGAGGAATCAAGATACTCCAATTTATCAAAAGTGTATTTATAATTCCCTTAATTAAGATGATGAGGTACTCCTATTGGTAGCCTAAACTGAAGGCTATTGAATCCTCCAAACTATGCCAGGAAACAAACGACCCAAACGTTCTTTATAGGGCATCAGTTTCGTGGCACAGATTGGAGGAACCAGTAGGACTCAAATTTATCCTAACTTATAGTGAGTATAATTATTATCTCCTTACATAAGAATAAATATCTAACTAAACCTGACACTGATTATTATTTCTAACATCACACGTTATAAGAAAATATAAATAAGAATAAATAAAATATATATAAAAATAAATAAATAAAAATAAATAAGAATAAATAAATATATAATAATAAGTAAGAATTAAATAAAAAATATAAAGATAAATAAGAATAAATAAATATATAAAAATAAATAAGAATAAATAAATATATAAAAATAAGTAAGAATTAAATAAAAAATATAAAGATAAATAAGAATAAATAAAAATATAATATAAAAATTAAATTAATATAACACAGTCGAGATAGATAAAATTAAATTCTATCTACCTTTTACTAACTTTTCTCGTGCAGGTAAAAAAAAAATATCGTTCGTTCGAAGTTTACACAGCATAATATTATTTTTTTCTATTAAATATACACATAACTAAAAAATTCAATTATACCTTTTTATCTACAACTTTTTTTTACGTGCATGCATAAATGGATATCAGAAATTTCCACAGCATAATATATTTTATCTCTATATAAAATATTGACATTACTAAAAAAAAAATAATGCATGTAAAAATAGACTTGTTCAAAATTCCCACAACATAATAAATTTCTCTTCTCATAAATATTCACATTTGCTGAAAAATCAATATTGACTTTGTTCAAACTTATGATCGTGTATGAGACCTGGTATGGAGGCTTCTGATTCCTCCTAACCATGCCACGAAACAAGCTCCTTCAATATAGGTGTGTGTGTGTGTGTGTATGTTTCGTGGAAATATTTGAAGGACTCACTTTCCTCCAAGAAATATATATATAATTCACTTTTGTATATATAATTCACTTTTGTATATATAATTCACTTTTGTATATATAATTCACTTTTGTATATATAATTCACTTTTGTATATATAATTCACTTTTGTATATATAATTCACTTTTGTATATATAATTCACTTTTGTATATATAATTCACTTTTGTATATATAATTCACTTTTGTATATATAATTCACTTTTGTATATATAATTCACTTTTGTATATATAATTCACTTTTGTATATATAATTCACTTTTGTATATATAATTCACTTTTGTATATATAATTCACTTTTGTATATATAATTCACTTTTGTATATACAATTCAGTTACCAACACAAAATTTCCCCCTTAAGCTAACTTGACCAAAATAAAATAAAATTACTCGAGTCAATATTTCACTTTATACTGGAGAGAAACAGGTTCGAAGATTATTATTATTATTATTATTATTGAATTTTTTGTTGTTTCACTCAGTTTTATGTGTTGTAAATTAATGGGTTGTGCCAAGGGTGGAGGTGGAGTTAGGTAACGTACAGTCCTCACCAAAAGTTCCTGTCTTCGCCACTCCCCCCCCCCCTCACTTACTAACTCGCTCCTCCCACTCACTCCCCCATTCACTTCCCCCTCCCACTCACTCCCCCCCCCCCCCGATCTCATGAAACAATCGTCCCATTCACGACAACGTAATTCTCATCAAAGTTTATTTTCCTATCAGAGGCGACCGAACTTATTTATTTATCTATTTATTCCTATTTATATTTTCTTACGTGTGATCTTGGAAATAACTGGCAGTGTCAGGGTTGTTGTTGTTGTTGTTGTTGTTATTATTATTATTATTAAGGGACCCTGTGTTGTTGTAGTCAGAAAAAAATTGGAGTTAAATGAGTCCTTCAAATATGGCCAGGAAACACACACACACACACACACACACACACACACCTCTAATAAGGAAGGACAAGCGCTTGTTTGGTGGTGGCATAGATTAGGTGGAATTAGAAGCCTCCATTTTTTATTTATATACACGATCACAGGGTCCTAATATATGAATGGGAGTGGATGACTTTTGGTGATGGCTGTAAGGGGGATTCTTCTCTTTCCACCTACAACAGGTAAACACGTCCGTCCAAATTAGGAAAGGTGGTGGGAGGAGGTGTGTGTATGTGTATGTGGGGGGGTGGGGGTGGGGGGTAGTAGGTGCAGTGAAGGGTGTTTACACAACCAATGTGCCCACCTACCTTCCCTCCCTCTCTCTCCTCGACAACATACACACACTCCTACGCTATATGAATCTCTACCCCCTAAACACACACACACACACCTCCCCCCTTAAAACACACACACACACACACACACACACACACACACCTCTACGCCCTATGACCCACATTTTCCTCACAAAAAAGTCAACATTAATACTCCTGTAAATAAACATAAAGTTAAATACTGGTATGTAGGCTATAAGAAGTCTCACACACACACACACACACACACACACACACACACACACACACACACACACACACACACACTTGTTATATTCTGCAACACCTGTATTCCTTCACCCCCCTCACCTCGCCTCACCCACGTGTCCCCATTCCTATATAATTATCCTCACCACTCTCTAGACATCCCCACTCACACGTCACACCTTAATATAATATAGTTGTACACACACACACACACACACACACACACCTGTCTGTAACACCTGTATCTACTCAGCCCACACCTCACCTCAAATCTCTTGGCCCCATTCCTATATACTTAGGCTATCTTCACCACTCACTCCCTCCCTCATCCCCACTCATACGTCACTCATACCTAATACACCTATACATACATACATACATACATTAATACATACATACACCTGTCAAACTACACTATTACAACACCTTTATCCCTTACCTCACACCTCTAAATCTTATACCTTATACATCTGTAAATACATATACATACATACATACACCTGGACATACATACATACATACACCTCACCACACATCTCTAAACCACTCACTCATACTTCGAAATCCTCACCACTCTCTCACACGTCACACAATACACACACACACACACACACACACACACATATACACATA
The DNA here is from genome assembly GCA_034508575.1 of Petrolisthes manimaculis. NCBI lineage: Eukaryota > Metazoa > Arthropoda > Malacostraca > Decapoda > Porcellanidae > Petrolisthes > Petrolisthes manimaculis. The sequence goes on from JAWZYT010004050.1 coordinate 118,685, forward strand.
CACTTTTCATAGCTTATACTACACCTGTATAAATTATGTCCCCTTAACCTTTCTGTCCTCATTCCTATATAATTACCCATCTTTCACTTTCTCATCATTATATCACACACACACACACACACACACATACAAAAAAATAATTGAGAGAGGGAGAGACAGAGAGAGACACACACACACACACAGAGAGAGAGAGAGAGAGAGAGAGAGAGAGAGAGAGAGAGAGAGAGAGAGAGATCAGCCATGTACAGCTATACCAGAAAGTTTAAAAAAAAAAAAAAAGAGAGAGAGAGAGAGAGAGAAGAGAGAGAGAGAGAGAGAGAGAGAGAGAGAGAGAGAGAGAGAGAGAGAGAGAGAGAGAGAGAGAGAGAGAGGAATGAGTAGCGTTCCTTTCATACCGTCCAGAGTCTGAGTTGGAGTAATCTTTTATTTAATTGCTTCACACTTATTAATACACATTTTTCATAGGAGTAAATTGGTCTAAAGAAGATTACATGACTCACTGTTTTTATATAGCTTTACTGATCTCTCTCTCTCTCTCTCTCTCTCTCTCTCTCTCTCTCTCTCTCTCTCTCCTTCCGATAATGTATAAGAAAGAGATAAACAGGCTGGCTAACTGCGGAGAAAAAAGCAAGCAAGCACACACACACACACGAACGAGAGAGAGAGAGAGTGTGTGTGTGTGCTTGAGGTAATAATGAGAGAGAAACAATAACAACAGATCTAAGGGAGATACAATAAAACACAACTAGAGAGAGAGAGAGAGAGAGAGAGAGAGAGAGAGAGAGAGAGAGAGAGAGAGAGAGAGAGAGAGAGAGAAAGAGAGAGAGAGAGAAACTAACAGGGGAAGAGTGACAGAAGACACACACACACACACACACACAATAAAGAAAGACGTCACACCGTAAAAGACAAGGACAATTATTATTAGTATTATTTATTCTTTCGAGGACAATGACGACGACGACGACGACGAGGGTTGGTTGGTTGGTTGGTGGGAGTGTAAAGGAAAACAATAGATTGAGGCGAACACACGAACAAAAAAAATAAAAAGAACAAAAGAATCAATTTATGAGAGGTGAGGAAGAGAACTCAAGTAGTGTGTGTGTGTGTGTGTGTGTGAGAGAGAGAGAGAGAGAGAGAGAAAGTGTGTGTGTTGGAGAGAGAGAGAGAGAGAGAGAGAGAGAGAGAGAGAGAGATCGTGCTCAACCTATCGACTGTCTGCTCACTATTGTATATTTCAATGTACCTATTCTGCCATCTTTGTGTACAGGGGGATGGGGTGGGAGGGAAGGGCAGGAATGTGTGTGTGTGTGTGTGTGTGTGTGTGTGTGTGTGTGTGTGTGTGTGTGTGTGTGTGTAGCAGTGACCTATGAGGCAAATTTCATCACACACACACACACACACACACACAGCATCCGGGTTACAGGGAAAGTTATTACACACACACACACACACACACACACACACACACACACACACACGTCATAACAATTTCTCACAACAACACATTAGACTCCTTAGTTAAGCCATGGTGACAAATTTCTTTACATAACCACACATAAAAATTCAAGGCTATATCCAGCTCGTACCCAACCCAACCCAACACACACACACACACAGAGAGAGCAGGATCAATACCGTACAGTTGCTGGTGTTCACGTAATCCGTTCGTCTGCTTGACATACAGTAGGATTCAAGGTTGCCAACTATTGTTCTGCATCTTCTTTCCTTCCTCCATCCACACTCTCTCACCCCCATCCTTCCCCATCCACACTCCCTCCCTCCTTCTTTCCTTTCCCATTCACACTCCCTCCCTTCTCGTTTCTTCCCCATCCACACACACTCACTCCCATCCATACTCCTTCCTCTTTTTCCTTCCCCATCTACATTCCCTCCCTGTTTTGCTCTCCCAACTCTATCTCATCTACACTTCCTCCTCCTCCCCTAACCTTATCCCGTCCAACCCCATCCCTTCTTATTTCTTTCCCATCCACACTTCCTTCTTTCCCTGAAAATTCTATCCCACCCAACCCCATCCACACTTTCTCCCTTCTTTCCTCCCCCCACCATACCCACCTAATGTCCCCATCAACTGCTACCACCCACCTAGTGCCCCTCCCCCTTCACTCAACCCAACCCAGAAAGATCCAAGTGACATCTCTCCCTTCCCCCACCCCACCCTCAGTGTCTCCCTTCTTCTCTACCCCCTCCCTCCCTCTCCTCCTCACACACACACATCTTGGCACAGCTCTTAGCCTACCCATGAAAATTTAAGTGACATCTAACCCCTCCCCCTTTACTTCCCTCCCCCCCACCCCACCCCAATATTTCCCTTCTCCTCCTCCTCCTCCTCCTCCTCCACCAACCACTCCTTGGCACCGTCCTTACTGTCAACCCAAGAAAGATCTAAGTGACATTTCTCCCTCTCCCCTGCACTCCCTTCTTTCCTCCTTATTACACTGTCCCAATCACAGTATCTCCCATCTACCTTCCTACCCTCCTTCCCCCTCCTTGGCACCTTCCTTATTGTGTCCCCTAGAAATATTCCAAGTGACATCTCCCCCCTCCCCCCATCCTTTCCTTGCGTAATATTGTCTTACGTAACTCAAGCCTGATTTACACTCGGACGTCACAGTGAACTTTCCTATATACAGTATGCCATTTGAAATCGTGTGGCATTGAAGTTAAGAGTGAAATCTGATACCAACGTGTGGCTGTACCGTACTGTACATACATGGGTTACGGTACATTGTTTGTTGGTGAATTGGAGGGCTACTAATGTACTGAATACTCCAAACTATGCCACGAAACAGATCCCTAAGCCTACTACAGTAACATTAAGGTCGTCTGTATCCTGGTATATATATTTAGGAGGAATCAATTGCCCTCATATTTATCAACAAGAGAATCTCCCCTTAAACGTAAGTCGTGTTCCTCTCACAAGAAAAAATAAATAAACATATACACTTTTAGAGGAACATGCAAAAGTCGTGAGCTGATAAATTTTTCAGGGTTACCCAACCAGTACCTCATTTATCATAACTAGTATTATCAACTTGAGAAATGTTTTACTCAGGAGTCACGTATGAAATAAGAATATTAAAGATTTTTTAGGAGATTTTTTTTTTTATTTGAAGGTCTCCGAGTCCTCCAATCAATGTCAAGAAACAACATATCCCCTATTTAGTAAAACTGAGGTGACTTGTCCCCTGGAATAGTTTGGAGGAATCAGTAGTTCTCCAATTTACCCCTTAAGTTAACAAGAGTCACGCCCAGGGTTATTCATATCTTTATCTTCATACTCAAGGAATGCGATTATACCCGTAAGAACTTCATCTCATACAAACTATAAATCTAAACAGAACAATTATTATAGGACTAAAGCCTATACGGAGTTCGGAAACAGAATAATAGGCGCCAAAAATAAATGTGCACCGACTAGACAGCAGTAAAATAATTAAAATAAAAGGTTAGCCTCTAGATTCAACACCGCACGATGAAACAGATATTAGAAATGGAAATAAAACGAGTAGGGAACGAAAGTGGATAATCCGTAAAGCAAAGCGATTCAGAAACAAAGTAAGGTATGGTAGAGATGTATGAATACGAACTTTTATATATATAAAAGATACCATATAGAAACAAAACCAAATTATGATGAAACAGATAATGAAACACACATTAAATTAAAGATGGCAGAAAATCGCGTAGAGAACGAAAGTGGAAGTAGTGGATATTATACAGCGTAACTGAAACAAAGTAGGGTACGGGAGAGATGTAAAAACACGAACTTATATATTTATATAAAATATATCCAATAGAAACAAAACCCAAAAGGCCTAGTGAAGAACGAAAGTGAATATCCCGTATAGAGCGTAACAGAAACACAGGTACCGTAGTGGAGATGTAAGAAAACCTTATATGGAGCCAAACTAGATAGGTCAGACTACAGTGGGACACAGAAATTCTTACACACGCTAGGCTATATGGAAAGAGAAGTCATTATTTTGGAAGTAGGCTACTGCAATGATCTACCCTTAAGTGACTCTGTGATTATCAAAACAACAAACCTACAATAGCCTAATAATAATGTTGTATTGCAGTTCAATAGTCGTAAATTTTCTATACGTTTTTAACACTCGAAAACAACAACGTGTGTACGAATTCTTATGGCCAATAGTACAGTCAGGTAAAGATGTTTATCCCTCTCCAGAAAACAGTACGGTACTGGATATCTGTCTGGTAAATATTTGCTTATCGTCGCCAACCCACATAGCCTACATCGTAATCTTTCTGTCACTGATTTATCTATTGGGGTCGCTAAGGAATTTCATAAGGGGAGAAGCTGAGCATTTTTCACCTCGGCTGTACCACGAATTCTTGTCTCCAACTGTACAGCCTTGAGCAATACTAATTATCCGGGTTTGCTTCGAGTAGCCTGATGATGCAGTATTTTTTTTTAAGGGACCCTGTGATGTAGTCAGAAAATCGGAGGTAAATGAGTCCTTCAAATACTGCCTCGAAACACAACCTATATGGAGGGAGTTTGTTTCGTGGCATAGCCTAGCCTTGTCAGGAGAAATCAGAAGCCACCAATAATTCTCATGCACGATCACAGGGTCTTTAAACGAGCTTCAGAAAGTATGAGATAGAATAAGTGTTATAATTGGTTCATTGGTATGTCAGATGATTTCAAACTTCAACACCTGGATACTTATTATAACTCATGTCTGTACAACCTTGAGCAATAGTCCTGTAGGCTATGTCACCCCAGATTACAGCGCCTTGATTCCTCCTAAGTAGGCTACGGTAGCCTATGCCAGAAAACAAAACCAGATTAACTAAAACAATGGTGGGCTGTTGCTTGAAATAGTTAGGATGAATCAGTAGCTTCAAAATTAACAACACTACTGTCCTATTTACATAGATGGTGAATTATTCTGACAACCATATTACCACTACAATAATAAAGTGATTTAGCCTACTATAGGTAAACTATTTTATACCTTATCTCAATTATTTTATGTACATGACTAGCATTACTTCCCTGTAACATTTAATCAAGTAATTTGGTATTATTATTTTAACCATATTATCTGTGAACATACTCGTACATACATTATCTTACAACTCAAACACGACACATTAATCAATCAACTCGGTTTGGGTAATCTTATCAAACCTCTCCCACTTATCAGAGTTTAAATGCCGGTGACAGTGATGACGTGGCAAGTTGGCTAACCCTCCCTCACACACACACACAGTCACACACAGGCTCCCTCCCTCTCACACACATACATACACACAGGCTCCCTCCCCCTCTCTCTTTCCACACATGCGCCCACTGATCACTCTCACTCATGCTCTCACTCTCCTGCCTTCCCATCCATGATCCCTCCCCTACTCTCTCTCTCTCTCTCCACATGTGTTCACTGATCACACCCTCACCCCTCTCTCCTCCTCCTGCCTTCCCTCCCCCTCCTCTCTCTCTCCTCCTTCCCCTCCCTCCACTTGGTCACATGAATTCCTCTGATACAACCCAACCACCCACCACCACTACACATAGCCTATTATCAGTACAGTACATACATGTGTTGATGTCGTTCACTTCTTCTAATTGCTCTAGTTTACAGCCTAATTAGGCTAAGTGACGTGTCTAACTTCACATCCTACGTTGCATTTCCCCCCCATAGCCTATCCCTTCCCACTACCAGAGAAATAGACTAAGCAAATTCGTTCCTTCCTTCTCCGAAATAGACTAAAAAATTAGTTTCTTCCTTTTCCCTGAAGACAATTTTTTCCACTTCCTACTCACAAAGTCATAGGCAAAGCAAAATCATGGTTTCCTTTTTATCTTAGTGCATTTATCCCCAGCCACTCCCAAACGAATAAGAAAAACTGAGCAAATTTGTATCTTACTCTACCCTCGGCGCATTTTCCCCTCCCTTCCTACTCCTGAAGGAATAAGGAAATCATGTCTTCCTTTTCCCTAGAGACATTTCTTCCACTTCCCACTCCCAACGCAATAAGCAAATTTGTCTTTTTCTTCCTCCTAGCCCCACATCCTAACTGTATTTTTCCTGCTTCCTACTCTCAAAGGAAAAAGCAACAACCTCGTCTATTCCTTTTCTGTTTCAGTTGTTTTTCCTTCTTCCTCCTTTCCTCAATTCGCTTCTCATACATGTGATACAGTCGTCTCTTTCATTTTTCCCTTTCAGTATTGTCCTTCCTTCTCCTTTCCTATATTCGGTTTTCCTACACACGGTACAGTTGCCAATTTATACTTCCATTAGCCTAAACACATTCGCAGCAGATTTTCCCCCTTCCCACTCCCAAAGTAATGACCAAACCAGTCTCTCCCTTCTTACCCTCTCGGTTAATTTCCTTCTACTTTCCCCAACTCGTTTCTTTACGCCTAAACATGGTAGCCTACAGTTGCTTCTTCATTTCCCGTTTTAGTTGTTTTCTTTCGTTCAACTTTCCTCAACTCGTTTCTCTCAAATATAGCCTAGTACAATTGCATCATCCTTTTCACATTCCTTAATAAACTCGCCCTCCCTTCTCTAACACAGGAAACAGTTACCTTTATATAAATACCAATACACACCAGGATATAATTATTAGGTAAACATATGACGAAAACTTCCCAATAGTAGAGTACCATAAACAAGACTGGATTCCTCTCACAAACAATAGCGGCAGTAACTTTCTAATGTGCTATAATCAGGTTCTCAATAATCATCAAAGCAAAATTATAATAAGACCACACGAAGTAACTGGTCAAATAACTACCGGAGTCCCCCCATTATGTGTATAGATACTTTTGAAGCCAACTGTACTAAATCATTACCGTACCCTCACCACCTCTCTTTCTTCAAGGTCTTCCCAGAATCCACATTATGTTTTTATCCAATTCCTTCCCAGTCATCAACTCTACACCCTCATAGATCCTTTTCAATTTTTTTTCCTAGAATATCTTATCTCATATTCTTCACCATCCTTTTCCATGTAATTCACTGCTTTGTCATCTTAAAGGGGATGATGGTAGTGTTGTTAAATCTGGAGCAACCGAGTCCTCCATTTTATTCCAAGCAACAGGCCACCATTATTTCTGCCCATTTAGTCCTGTTTCTTGGCAAACTTTGGTGAAACATAAATATATACATAATCTACGACTCTCCTTATTTTTTCTACCTTAGCCATTTATGTTTTAGGGGGCAAAATTTCATGTCAGACTTAACCCATTTAACCCTAACTAAACAAACGAACACAAAACTTATCTTACAGCAACTATCTTTGAACAAGCATCAGACGATATATAATCACATAAAAACACCCGTATGATATTCAAGGACTGTGAAAACGAAATAATTCAATAGCCTAGCATATTATATTTATTTCCCATGACCTTGCGTGCGTCTCAAACCACATACCACCCACCAACCAACCAACCCGAGTACATTGCAAACCACATACTCAACGAACTTACACCACCACAGTAATGCACAGACAGCAATATAGCCCTGACCTTGACAACACAACAACTGACCACAGGCTTGGGTATGCTTTGCACACTAAGTGGCAATTAGGCTAAGGGAGTAGAATGCTGTGTGTGTGTTGTAATCAAGTCTCGGGAAATTGCCACGAAACAAGTCAATACTTTACCTATAGGCTATCTATTATCATTATTATTATTATTATTATTACATGAAGTAGTTTAACCAATCTTCTACTATACAACACCAAAAAACATATATATAACAACCACACCCTCATACTACTACCATCATTTCACCTAAGCAATTCCACAAACACTTTATACCTCTTCTACCTCTACCAATAATAATAATAATAATAATTTCCCATTTCCACTTCTACGACATCTAAGAGTTCCAGAATTTTAATTAAGCACATATGTAAGAATCTGCCTAAGCAAATACAAACAGCACTAAAAGGAAGTTTATATTCACCACTATTTATAACCCACTCTCATCTCTACCAACATCCACCATCCTCATTATAACAATTAGCTAACCACCACTACCAATATCTACCGCCTTAACCACGTAACCACACCCACATCTACCAACATCAACCACAATTTTAATTATTACCACTACCAACACTCCCACTACCACCGTAACCACACCAACATCAACCACAATTTTAATTACAGTATTATCACCACCACCAGTATCCACCACTAATACAAACATTACCACCACTTCCAACATCAACCACAATTTTAATTATTACCACCACTACCAACATCCACCACCACTACTATACACACTTCCATTTCTACCAACATTCACCATTACAATCACACCCACTACTATAAATATTTCCATTTCTACCAACACTCCATATCAATTATAACCACATCCACTTCTACCAATATTCCACCACCATTTTAACCATTACCACTCCCAGTTCTACAAACATTCCACCTCAATTTTAACCACACCTACTTCTACCAACATCCACCAACATTCCAATAAAATTTTAACCATTACCACCACAATAAACACACTCAGTCCTACCAATATTCCACCACCATTTTAACCACACCCACTACTACCAACATCCACCATTATCACAAATAGCCTAGAACCAAACCCACTTCTACCAACATTTTATCCATTACCACCACTATAAACACTCCCAGTTCAACCAACATTCCACCACCATTTAAACCATTACCAATACCACCACTAGACTAACTTACTGCAACCACACCCATTACTACCAACATTCCACCACTATTTTTAACTATTACCACCACTATCATCACTTCCACCACACCCACTCTTACCACCACTATAAACACTCCCAGTTCAACCAACATTCCACCACCATTTAAACCATTACCAATACCACCACTAGACTAACTTACTGCAACCACACCCATCACTACCAACATTCCACCACTATTTTTAACTATTACCACCACTATCATCACTTCCACCACACCCACTCTTACCACCACTATAAACACTCCCAGTTCAACCAACATTCCACCACCATTTAAACCATTACCATTACCACCACTATTATAGGCTACTGCAACCACACCCATTTTTACCAACATTCCACCACTATTTTTAACCATTACCACCACTATAAACACTCCCAGTTCAACCAACATTCCACCACCATTTAAACCATTACCACCACTATTATAGGCTACTGCAACCACACCCATTTTTACCAACATTCCACCACTATTTTTAACCATTACCACCACTATAAACACTCCCCAGTTCAACCAACATTCCACCACCATTTAAACCATTACCACCACTAAGTTAGACTACTGCAACCACACCCACCATCACATCTGCTCTAGGTATATATTTATAGGTCATACAAGTGTGGCTGGCGGTACAGACAACTTACATACTAACTTACTGACGTCAGCAAATTTTAAATATTCACCATTCTTATAAATATTCACCATTCTTATAAATATCAAATAATAATCATCTACTTACCTTTCAATATGCTGATTAATCACTACGATACCCCTACCTACCTTTCTTCACTCATAAAATTTACTCTTTAAATTTCCTTGAGGCACCATTATTTCTGTGATCATTTCCCTCTATATTTCTCCATTCCATACTTAGCCTACGGTACTTTACAACACATACGAAATTTTTCATTAATTTGTACAATAACCGATTACATTTTGGCACATTTTCGTTATATTCAAGACATTTATATTATTACACCGTATACTTTGTTCTAAATCTAAATAACAGAACTGCCTGCCTTTATCTATACTTTCTCATTTAATTTTATCACATACGCTTAAATTCTCACAGTCCACACAAGTCTTATCTTTCATTTACAATCTTAACTAAATAACCATTCATTTATTTAGGCTTATTTAGATTATTTCACACTTCCCAATTGAATACCGTTTTGTGTACAGTAAAATTATGTAAATATATCTTCTCTTTTATCTTCTTTTTTTTTGTCACTTCCGGTTATAAATTGAACACTCGCATAGCTTCCTGTTTTACTGTATATTTGCTAGTTACTTTCCTTGTCCTTTTATTTATCATTTGTTTCTATTCACAAAAGGGGAATGGGTGTCACAGGCATTCTTTGTTCATTTCAAGGCAGGTTCTATTTTTCTTATTGAGTATTTTAATTAACAAACATTTAAATTGCCACGAAACAGTTAAACCAAACACACACGCAGATATAAATATAATCAAAATTTCTATTATTCTCCAGCGAAGGAGTATTAAAGATGGGTGTATTAAATGTCAAATGTTTCCTTCTATGACACATACATCAATATCAATACAAACTCCAGCAGATCACATCACATATAATTATACCGGAAACTGACCATTTACCAATCACGGAAAATAAATATCGCGTTTCCACACACACTCAATATACTGTGATTTATCTGAATATTTCCACTGTTTATCTTTTCCTTCACACATAATAATATAGATAGACAATACACAATACCAGGATGTCGGTTACAGCTTCCGTTTGTTCCTTGTGTAAAAAGTTTTCAGTAATATATTGCAGATTCAGAGTTATACATCATTATTTTTTCCAGTTAGTTGCACACGGGTTATTCATTATGCATTATATTTTTCCACACACACCAGGACTCAAGATTTTTCAGTAGGCTTATATATTGCAGCAGATTTCGAACCCAAGCTAGATGTTTGTACACGAATTATACATCATTATACATTTTTTTTTTCCATAGACACCAGGAATCAGAATTTACACGGGAATTATAACAAGGGGTAGTAGACCGTTTCATCTCAGTGGTAACAGGAACAAACAACAAACATTACACACATTTGCTTCCCAGACCATACCATCCAACCAACCAACCTCTGCCCCACCACACACACACACACTAAACACACACATACACACTAGATACACACATTTTCCACTGTATTTCACTTTTCTCCACGTGACATACACTACCAGGGCGCTGTTATATCCACACAGACCCACACTCCTAAGCAATACAACCAAATTACACCCGTTTAAGCACCTTTTTTCTTCTTGGCTGGGCTAGTCGCATCCTTCGAGGTTGAAGCCATCTCTCCCAGTGAGTGTGTCTGTATGTGTGTGTGTGTGAATTGATCGATACTTCACCAAGGCGTCACCAGAGGGCACCACCACCAACACCACAAAACAAAACCTAATACCATTATTAGTGTTATTCCATCTCACTTTTCCATCTGTAACCCAGCCTTGAGTGGTACGTCATCGAAACACATCGATACATATACCAAAAACACGTACACACACACCCAAAATTGAATAAATAATACGCCAAAATTGTTTCATCTCCACACATGCGGTACGACACGTTGGGCAGCGGCCGCCTCTACCACATCAACAACATATGCTGCCTTGGATGGCTGCGATACCCACCCATTGCAGTACAGACCAAGTGATGAGGAGGGGCTGTGTTTTGGGGTCTTATGTTGACAAGGGAGCATGACGAATTTTGATTGAACTCTCGTGCTCTCGTAGGCAGTTTATAGTTTCTAGATATCTCCCTTCTTGCTCTTTTATTCTCTATGCCTCTCAAGCGTACACATATATTTAATAATCATTTATAACCATTTTACTTAGGTGTTTCTTCTTATTAATATTCAAACTACTGCACTGTATGGAATTGTAAAAAAAAAAAAAAAATCCGACTAGGCTACAGAGCATAAAAATAACAAACCCGTTGACCAACAGTCCTGAAATAATGCCAGTACAGTACAAGGATACAAGTCATCATTATACAGAACCAAATATTTCCCAGTATTCTTGCTTCGCTTCATCTGTTCTACATCCACTCTTAAGCTAATAATAATGTGATATGACTGAAGAAAACAAGAGATAACAATGAGAACAATATTATAAGTAAGCGTTCGTATACGCACAAATCCACACAACCACAAACCCCTTCACAACTTCCACATCCACACAATACCCGAGTGTGTGTATGGATGCCTGTATCAGAACTTTTGCCCAAGACTGTACCTGATACTGCAACCCGGCAGATCCCAATCTTGCAACAAACACTGGGGTCGGGGAGAGGGAGAATAGCAACGCTGGCAACAGGCGTGACGACAAGCACATTTGCATATTCATATATTGTTTAGTATACATATCTGCTGTATCACCAGACTAGAAGTTCGTATATATAACTGAGGCCTTCCGTTAAAGAGGGGAGTATGAACAAACCAAGCCTAATGGTCTTCGTGTCTTTTCTATCCCCAAAACACTGACCTTTGTGTCTTTTCTACCATCCAAAACACTTGGCTTTATTTACTTTCCCTTCCAAATACATGTTAGCGAGGTTAAGGAGGGAGGGAGGGAGGGGGGGAATATTCTCTTATTGGTAAACTGGAAGGCTGCCGAGTTCCCCAAACTATGCCATGAAACAGACGACCTCAATATTGCTAAAACGGGACGTGTTTCGTGGCATAAAATGAAGCAACACTAGCCCTCCTATTAAAGTTTACCACCAAGAGAGTAAGTAGGTAGCATAAGCCCTAAAGGGGGAAGAAGGAAGTACGTACAGTGTTGGTAAATCTGGAGCAAATGATTCCTTCAAACTATTCCAAACAACAGACTAACATCATCTTAGTGACTCCATCTAGTCCTGTGTTTCTTGGCATACGTTGGAGGAATCAAGGCGCTCTAATGTTTGTACCAAAAGTATACTAACCCCATCAAGATACAATTTTCCCTGGCTGGCTTGAGGGTGGCTGGCTGGTTGGCTGCTGATACGCCTCTATTACCCAACAAAGGTGATGCATGTATAATATTAGGCTATATGCTGCGACAAAAGAGAAGGGAAGGACGAGAGAGAAAGCAGGATGAGATGAAAGACAGACCATGCAGATGACAGTATACTAGGTTATGATAATGAGGCTGAGAGATACAATTACATGACAGAGAGAGAGAGAGAGAGAGAGAGAGAGAGAGAGAGAGAGAGAGAGAGAGAGAGAGAGAGAGAGAGAGAGAATGTGTGTGTGTGTGTGTGTGTGTGTGTTGCTGAAGTCGATGTGTTAATGGTAATGGTGATTTATGGGCACATGTGGAGAGAGAGAGAGAGAGAGAGAGAGAGAGAGAGAGAGAGAGAGAGAGAGAGAGAGAGAGAGAGAGAGAGAGAGAGAGAGAGAGAGAGAGAGAGACTACAAAAGAAGAATTAAACATTATTACCCATTCCCCCTTACACGTACGTACCCACCCACCCACTCACCACCCACCTACCCACCAAAAGAGTGAAGTATAAGGAAGGAAGGAAGGAAGGAAGGAAGGAAGGAAGGGTGGGTGGGTTGGTTGGTTGGTGGAAGGAGTATAGGAAAGGATGTGAATACCTCTAGAGAACCATTTAACGTGTTTCTTTTATATAGGAGAGTTTCGTTAACGACTGCCTAACTTTTGTAATCTCTTTCCACGCAAAAAAATAATAATACAGATTTCATTCCTTGTGTGTTTGTTTGACTGAATCTCTCTCTCTCTCTCTCTCTCTCTCTCTCTCTCTCTCTCTCTCTCTCTCTCTCTCTCTCTCTCTCTCTTTCTCCACATGTACCCATAAATTACCATTACCATTAACACAACCACTTCAGAAACACACACACGCACACATTCTCTCTCTCTCTCTCTCTCTTTCTCTCTCTCTCTCTCTCTCTCTCTCTCTCTCTCTCTCTCATCAGTAAGACCTTGAACTACAGCCACACTATTGTCCCAGAAAAATCCCCGACTATCCAAAAATTAACCAGCTGAAATATCCATCTATTGTGTTTATACATTTACGTATCTTTTTTTAACCTTGCACCTTCCTACTGTATACCGTATTCAATCCTTTATATTTCTCCTTATCTATCCTTAATTAATTTTTATCTTCTTCTACCTCCCTGTCTTGTATAGTTTATTTCTCCTTCTCTATCTTCTATCCTTTCGTTTTTTTCTTCTTACCATCTCTGTATCTATATTCTGTCCTTTATTCTCCCCTTCCTTACCTAATATACTTTCTTTTCTTTTGTCTCCTTTTCAATTTTCTTTCATTTCTTTTGTCTCCTTTCCATTTTTCTTTCATTTCTTTTGTCTCCTTTCCATTTTTCTTTCTTTACTCTTGTCTCTTTTCCATTTTATATCCTTCCCTTTTCTCCTTTCCCCTCCTGTCCTGAATAATTATCTCTGTATACCCTTCGCCTCTCCCTTCCTTCCTTCCCCTCCAATCTCTCCCTTCTACCCTCTCCAACAACCACTTAGCCTACCTCCAGCGCCAGAGGAAATAGGTCATCCCCCTCCACAACACACACACACACACACACACACACACACACAGAGAGAGAGAGAGAGAGAGAGAGAGAGAGAGAGAGAGAGAGAGAGAGAGAGAGAGAGAGAGAGAGAGAGAGAGAGAGAGAGAGAGAGAGAGAGAGAGAGAGAGAGAGAGAGAGAGAGAGAGAGAGAGTCTGAGACACTAAAGTTCACTATTTCTATACCACTACAATTTATATATTTTTATAATATTAATCACTATTCCATACATAACAATAAACGACAATATAAAGGATAAAATATTTACCAGACATCAAAATAATATTAACCTTCCTGCCGTGTTGAATCTTACAAGACAAGACAAGTGTTATTGGGTGTTAGCATCGCAAGGTATAGACTATGAACAATGCCTGCTTACCTACCTGTTTGTTTGCCTGTTTGTCTATCTGTTTGTTTGCCTGTTTGTCTATCTGTTTGTTTGCTTGTTTGCCTGCCTGTTTGTCTGCCTGGCTTCCCCACACAACAACACACCACAACAAGCCTTGCTACTGTATTCATAATGTAGTGCTTGCGTTCTTGTCAGTCCAAACAAAGACAACGAATGTTATTTAGCATCCCACACGTATTGTACCAGATCACAATGCCTTCTTATTACACACCACAACACGTCTGCTTTGCCATCCTTTCATCCTTCCTTCCATCGCCTTCCTTACAACACAACACAACACGCCTGCCAAGCCTTCCTTCCTTCCTTGCCTTCCTTCCATCCTTCCTCACAACACAACACAACACAATTCTTGCCTTACTTCTTCACAACACAACACACCAGACAATCCTGCCTTACTTCCTCACAACACAGCACACTACAACACAACACAACACACCTGCCTTCCTTCCTCACAACACAACACACCTGCCTTCCTTCTTCACAACACACCTGCTTTGTTTACATAGAGAGTGGTGGTGTTTACAAGAAGGGGTCATGCAGTGTTTTTTTTATGAAGGGGTCATGATGCTTACAAAACATTGACTAGTGGTGGTGGTGGTGCAATGTGTAAACAATTATTAGGAGTGTTCGTGCTCTCTCTCACTCACTCACTCTCTCTCTCTCTCTCTCTCTCTCTCTCTCTCTCTCTCTCTGTATGAGTTATGAGTTCAGACAGGGAGGTTACCCAACGAAGCGTAAAATCTGACCTGAGAAATGTAATGAGGCCTCTACAACACTATCTAGTTAGTACTGAGCTGGGGTGTGTTGAAGGGCTACCCATTACTCCATGAAACAACATAACCCTATTAGTTATATTGAGGTCTGTGTTTCCTCGCAAAGTTTGGAAGAATCATTCGACCTCCAATGTTATTATTATTATTATTATTATTATTATTATTATTATTATTATTATTATTATTATTATTATTATTATCATTATTATTATTTATTATTCGATTAAATACACAGACACACACACAAATGAAGAACCACTTTGAAAAATATACAGTTTACATCAACCAACACACACACACACACACAATACCCTTAAAGTCAAAACAACTTCAAGCACAAAGAAACTCTAATATTCTGTCTGTTTGTTTGTTTTGACGAAAGATACACCAACAAACACACAAACACAAAAGACCCCGTTGCAAACCTGACACAAAAGGGAAGGTGGATAAATAAAAAAAAAACAAAAAAAAAACACACACACATACGATGGAGGTAAAAAAAAAACATACACACACACACAAACACAGGATGGAGGTATATGGTGTGTATGTATGTGTGTGTGTGTGTGTGTGTGTTAGAGTGGGTAGGAGTATACATTCACACACATACACACACACACACAGATACAGATACAGATACACTTATACACACACACAGATACACTTACACACACACAGATACACTTACACACACACACACACACACACACACCTTTTTTACCTCTCGACAGGGGCACAGTCTTGGGGGCATACCTTGCTGCCAGACACTCTATATATATGGCACTACCACCAGTACACACACACACACACAC
>JAWZYT010004051.1:0-7500 GCA_034508575.1 Petrolisthes manimaculis
GATAGGGAAGAAGAAGGAAGGAAGATGGAATGGGGTAGTTATAAAAAGGAAAGAGATAGGGAAGAAAAAGAAAGGTGGAACGGGGTAGTTATAAAAAGGAAGGAGATAGGGAAGGAGGAGGGAAGGTGGAAAGGGGTAGATAAAAAAGAAAGGAGATAGGGAAGAAGGAGGGAAGGAAGGAAGGTCTGTGTTGATTGATAGGAGCTGTTCAGAATGTTAGATCCGCGTGTCATTACTATTCGACAACAAAGTACAGACGAACAACTGGAGGGAATTTTAAACTGTAATACAACATCAATAAGAAAGTAAACATTATGACTCTACAATAAATAAGTATATGGTACTCCTTATATAAGTAAATTGTTATCCTTTAGAATAATTAAATGCAAATGACGAATTCCGTATTTTTTTTTATATCATTGGAACTCTAGACATTTTTATTCACTACTGTAAACTATAGCCTTTCAAGGGACATAATGATGGTATCAGTTGACCATTGTTTACAGAAACGACCCTTTTTTATTATTCTATCCTAAAAAAAATCATTCGACTGTTTTTTTTAGCTTTGGAAATTTCACACCAAAAACAGGGTTAAAATATTCAGAGTGTTATGCTACCACCACCCAACCAGGGGAAAACTCAACCTTACTCATTTATTTTATTATTAATTTATTTTATTATTAATTTATTTCTATTTATATAAGTACCGTATGGATATAATTTTATTTAGTCATTTAATTATTTATATTTATTAATGCACGTTTGTATATTTCATTTATTCATTTATATAAGTATGGATGTATTTTTGTTTATTAATTTAATAATTTATATATATTAATGCACGTTTGTATATTTCATTTATTTTTATATATATATATTTTTTTTTTTTTTTTTTTTTTTTTTTTTTTGTGTGTGTGTAAAGCATGAAGGTTTTTATGGTAGGGTACTGTAGCTGGAGTTAGTGTTTGTACTATGGTGGCCTATTGCCGCTAACGAACAACACTGTGGTATACCAGTGTTGCTTGTTAGTGGCAAAACAGCACCGTGTGTAGATAGGCTGAACCGGTATGCTGAAATGGGTAGTATTTTGGTTGGGGTTCCAATTATCCTGCCTGGTTGTGCAGAAACTTGGGCTCGTGACTGTACTGTGGTGGATATTTTAACCCGTGATTTGCCAGTGAAGTTCCCTCAGGCCTAAAAAAAAAAAAAAAAAAAAAAAAAAAATGTGTTGCGTTAGAACACACACACACACACACACTCACTCACACACACACACACACACACACACACACACACACACACACACACACACACACACACACACACACACACAGAAACCAGACAACGCCACTATAGAATAAAATATTTTCTCACATCCACAAAACCCTCGATTGTTTGTTGGATTTTACCACGAATTGATAAACGCGTGAATCATATCATCTGGAAACCTTTATGGTACATTTTCTCAACGTTAAAAAGTTATATCAATTGTCCACCTTCTTCCTAGATAGCAAACTAATCAGGCTTTCTCCGTCCTCCAACTCGCTACTTGAGCCTGAAAAAAAACGGAGGAGGAATGACGAAGGAATCAGGTATGACTGGATATCGTGTGTTGATGCTACTGTAAAAACTGTAGGATGCTCATGATGTCTGACCTGCAGTGTGTGAGGAGTAGACAGCTTCTCTCTCTCTCTCTCTCTCTCTCTCTCTCTCTCTCTCTCTCTCTCTCTCCTTGCTGGCCTACATTCTCACTTCTCATAAATATGACTCCTTCCTGCTCTCCCCCTCACGTTTACCTCTTACCGTCCTTCCTTCTCTCCGTTTACCTCCGTCCACTCATCTGTCCTTTTATCTCCCCTCCTTTCTCTCCCCTCGCTCTTCCCTTTCTCTCCCCTCCTCCCCTCTCTCTTCCTTTCTCTCCCCTCCTCCCCTCCTTTCTCTCCCCTCTCATTCTGAGTCAACCTAAATTTTCCCTTGATATCTTTACTTTTTACCCCTCCCCTCACATGCCCTTTTTCCACCTCACCTCACTTGCTCTCTTTCCCTTTTCCCCTCACTTGCCCTCTTTCCCCTTTTCCTCACTTGCCCTCTCTACTAAGCTTCTCTCTCTTTCCTCCCTTCCTATTATAGCCTTTCCATTTATATTATCCTGTGTTCAGTTTCCTCCTCCTCTCTCTCCCATCCCCTCCTCTCCCATCCCCTCCTCTCCCATCCCCTCCTCTCCCATCCCCTCCTTTCTCCCTCTCCCATCCCTCCTAGGGGGGTATTGCCTGCATTAATGATGTAGGCAATACTTTAAGAGTTTAGGCGCCCCTTCGGCCCCAGCCACTAGCTTTTAGTTCTTCAACTGTCCCTCGTTTCTTTTTATTTCCTTACTGCTTGCTGTCACACCTATCTATCACCTTTTTCTGACTCTACATGACCTCGCTGTTGCGGCGCCTAATATCAATCAATCGATCAATCCCTCTCCCATCCTCTCCCTCCCTCTCAACCCCACCTCTTTTCCCTTTCCCATCCCCTCCTCTCCTCCTTTCCCATCCCCTCCTCTCCCACTTCCTTCCCTTTACCAATCTTCCCTTTTCCTCTTTGCTCTCTATCGTCTCCTTCCCTCTCTTCCCTCTCAACCACAACTTCCCTGCATTCCGGATCAAGCATAATTGTTCTCTCTCCCTTCCCCTCTCTTAGTCATTCCCTGCCCTTGTTTCCTTTTCCTTTCTCTTCCACTTCCACATTCCTCACTCACCCCCTCCCCCGTCTCTATCTCCTCACTCTCTCTCTCTCTCTCTCTCTCTCTCTCTCTCTCTCTCTCTCTCTCTCTCTCTCTCTCTCCTCTCTCTCTCTCTCTCTCTCTCTCTCTCTCTCTCTCTCTCCACGCCTCTGCTAGCTACCGGGTGTAAGGGATTAGAACCAGGCTTCTCTTCTTCTGGTCTGGAAACAAAAACAGTGGTGTGAGTGAGAAGCATATTATGACGGTGTGGCGAAGTGTGATGTGGTGAAGAGTGAGGTGGTGTGGTGAAGAATGATGTGGTGCAGAGTGGTGAGGTGGTGTGGTGAAGAATGATGTTTTGTGGTGTGGTGAAGAGTGATGTTTTGTGATGTGGTGAAGAGTGACTTTTTGTGGTGTGGTGAAGCATGGTTTTGTGTGGTGTAGTTGTGGTGTAGCGGTAAAATGGGATGTGTTGAAACGTGATGTGGTGAAGTGTGATGTTTTGGTGGTGTGGTGAAGCATAGTTTAGTGTGGTGTAGGTTGTAGTGTGGCAGTGTGCTGTGAATAAGTGTGCTAATATGAATAAAAGGAATGAAATCAGTGGGGCCGTATGCGAGTTATGTAGTGTGTGGCATGTGGCGTGAAGACTGCTGCTATGTTGGGTTGTGGGTTGATGTTTGGGGTTGTGTAATGTGTAGTGTAGTGTAGGGCAGTGCAATGTGGTGTGGTGTTGTGCATTGTGGTAGGTTGAGAGGTGTTGTGTGCATGGTGTGGTGTAGTGTAGGATTGAGTGGTGTGATGTGGTGTGGTGTATGATGTGGTGTGGTGTAGTGTAGGATTGAGTGGTGTGATGTATGATGTGGTGTAGTGTATTATGAGTGGTGTGATGTGGTGTGGTGTGGTGTGGTGTTAGATATCGTTGTACAGATCGTTCTGATGTTTTGTTGGAAAATCTGTGTGTGTTACGTTGCTTTATATAGAGAAGTGTAGTGAACGACCAGTTGTGATGTTATCCTGCTGTGCTCTACTCCACTGTGTTGTACTCTGCTATGTGTGTGTGTGTGTGTGTGTGTATGTATATAGTGATGCTGTAAATGCAGTATAGTGTAATGAATAACCTGCTGTATTGCTGTGCAGAGAAGAAGTTAATACCCTGACCTACTGTGTGTGTGTGTGTGTGTGTGTGTGTGTGTGTTTGTGTGTGTGTGTGTGTGTGTGTGTGTGTGTGTTGTGTGTGTGTGTGTGGTGTGTTGTGATGCTGTGTGTAGAGAGTGGGCTGCGTGTTAGTGCCCTATTCCAGGCTTACTATGATAACGTATTGGCATTATCACCCTCCCTGGCCCGTTGTGAGAGCTGTCGTCAGACCTCGCTTATGATATCGTTATAGCAGAGTTGTGGTGTCAGGGTAATTTGTGCCAAGTTTATGGACATTGTCATTATTTGGCATTATTATTTATTATTATTATTAATGTTATTGTTATTATTAATGTTGTTATTGTTATTATTATTATTATTAATATTATTAATATTATTATTATTATTATTATTATTATTATTATT
Source organism: Petrolisthes manimaculis (assembly GCA_034508575.1). Lineage (NCBI taxonomy): Eukaryota > Metazoa > Arthropoda > Malacostraca > Decapoda > Porcellanidae > Petrolisthes > Petrolisthes manimaculis. Next base: position 4,268 of record JAWZYT010004051.1, read on the forward strand.
ATTATTATTATTATTATTATTATTATTATTATTATTATTATTATTGGTGGTAGTAGAAGTGGTGGTAGTGGTATTATTGTTATTCTTTTTATATATTATCATCATTATTACAATCATTATTATGACTACAACCCTATTATCATTATTATTGCCATTAAAATGAGCAGCAATTCTTTAATGAGTACTTATTACTGTTTTTTTTTTTTTTTTTTTTGTATAATTAAATGCTGATACAAATTTGGGACTGTAATGGAAGGATGACGTGGCTTAAACAAGGATCACCAGCTTATGGCCAAAATTATTATCTGACAATATTTTCAAGCTGGGGATTAAACTCATCATCTGGTTTGTAGAAATTTCACTAATACCTTTCCTGTGACCATTCAGTGCGAAATTATTAGGAGAATAACTAATGCTTAATTAACTATAAGATAAACTCAATATATACCAGCTGAAAGAAAAGTAGAAATTACACAGGAATAATGAATACAGACGATAGATTGGAATGGTGAAAGGAGAATTTAGGAAAGGGAGGGAGAATTTATTTTTTTCGTATACGTAAATAGGAATAGTAAATAAGAATAATGAACAACTTGAAATACGAAAGAAAGATAAAACACTTAAGTACAGAAGTGAGAAGGATAAATAGATGAGATTTTTTATTATATTTTCTCTTTCAATCTACGTTCTACATTTTTCTTTTCCTTATCAGCTTTCCTCTTTGTATTGTCAACCCTCTTCTTCTTTACCTCCCTCTCTTCTTTCACTCTCTCCTCCTTCCTACTTCCTTCCCTTTCTACCCTTCCTCCTATCCCACCTTCTCTATTTCTCTTTCTTTTCAGCTTCCTCCTCTTCCCCCTTTCTCTCCCTGGTTCTTCGTCCTCTCTTCCTCTTCTTACTCATATTTTCCATTCTTTCTCCTACCGTACTTCATTCTCTCGTTTCCTCTGTGTGTATTTCATCCTATTCCTTCTTCCTCCTCTGTTTGTGTTCTCTCTCTCTCTTTCTCTCTGTCTGTGTGTGTGTCTCTCTTTCTCCCTCATACTTCCTTTATTTAGTTGGTAACTTATATATTTTCTTTTCTGCTTTCTAAACATATGACATTTTATATCATTTGCGATCTGTACTCCACACACACACACATACACACACAGATATAAAAAACACACGAGTAACACAGACACGAACTCAACCAAACACACACACAAACACAGAGAGATGATGCAAAACACAGACTGATACACAGATAAACAAACAAAACACAATCGCATTAATTTTTATTTTTGTTTTCTCATCCTGCATGTGCTCTTTTGACATTATCACTCCCCTCTGGCTACCACACTTTTCATCTCACTCCAATTCCACATGTCTCATCAGTACATCATAATAAATCATAATCATAATAAATCATAATCATAATCATCATCACTCATCATCATCATTATCATTATCGTCCATGTGTATAGCAGATAAGCAATCGGGTAAATTAGCAGACACGGAGATTTATTTATGTTGTTTATTTTCTGGGCCATCATTCATCTGTTATTCTTTCGTGACAAATTGTACGGTGTGAATTGTGTTGGCGAATGTAATATATCATAACATATCAATTGTCAGCACTAGCTTGGTCACACATCCTGCCATAGCCACCCTTACACAAATCTACCCCCACAAATAACCACCACCCACAACCCCACGCCCCACCATCAACCATACACCCCACCATCAACCACCACCCACTACCCACCACCACCACCACTCCACATACCCCACCAGGCCACCACCAACCCCCCCATATCATTACCACACACATCAATACCACCACCCATTATACACATCACACACACACACACACACACACCTCCACCATCAACCTCAGACTCTCAAAGCCTCCTCTCACCTCTAAACTTCAACCACTGCTGTCTAATTAAAATCAAACTTTTAAACTTAGAAGAAAAAAAAATCAGCACCACAGGAAAGGAGGAAGAAGAAGTCCACCTGAAAGTTGATTTACCCTCCCGAAAAGTTTTGATCATGACCTCTGACCTTTTGGGGTATGAAATGATTGGGTCACAGCCAAGGGCGACGCTATCAGTTGGCTAATGAGTTTAAAGAGATTGGGATTCAATTATTCTCCCCCTCCTCGGTCTTTGGGATTACCTTATTCCCTCCCTCCCTCCACGGGGTAATGAATTAACTTGGCTATCGGAGTCATTGAGAGCGTTGCTAAGGGGGTCATAAGTTGTGGGCCAAGTGGTGAGGTGTGTGTGTTATTGATTCCTTCCCTCAAACTAAGGCCACAAAACAGATTACTTACTCATTCACGGGTAGATTCTGTTTCCTGCATGGCATAGCGAAAGGGAAGGTGATAAGGAAAAGAAATGTGTAGAACGGAGAACTGAAAGAGAAAATATAAAAATAAATCTCATCTATTTATCCTTCCATATCAGATGACCCCCAATTATAAGGTTCAGAAACACAATTCCATTATTTTAAGGGAGTAAGTAACCTCTGGAGTGAGATTAACTTAAAGGACGACTCGAGAGTGAAGTTACACCAGAAGGATGTAATTGTACTGGCCCTTATTTGTCGTGTGTGTGTGTGTGTGTGTGTGTGTGTGTGTGTGTGTGTGTGTGTGTGTGTGTGTGTGTGTGTGTGTGTGTGTGTGTTCTCATATTTTCGTCTGTGCTGAGAAAGTGAAAGAAATAGTTCCGTTCCCGTATTTGAGCAGTGAACAAAACACACAAAAGTGCCATTACCGAAAGGAAAAAGTTCCCTTTAAAAACTTTTTTCTAAATAGTGAGAGAATGGTAAAATGCTGCGTTGCCTAGGATGTGATATTTAGTGTGTGTGTGCGTGTGTGCGTGCGGCGTGTGTGTTTTTGCAGAGTTGCATAGGCTAATTTTCTCATTATTTATATTTATTTTCATTAAAACACATATTCCATTTCTTATTACTTTCTCAAAATGGAATTTGTTTAATATTATGTGTTCATGTATATACTTGTATTTTGTTTGTTAGTTCGTAAATCAAATGCATAAAAAAATATATGAACGAATTTTAATCAAACTTTGCATATTGACTGAAAATAAAAATCCTAGAAGGTATGTGAATGTGGTGGTTCCAGGTCATACGCCCTAAGTTTAAAAAAAATTGAGGGCCCTTACTGGAGTTCTATGAATTTCTCCAAACTACTCCAGGCAACAGATTCCCTATTAGAAACACTGAAGCGT
>JAWZYT010004051.1:12500-32500 GCA_034508575.1 Petrolisthes manimaculis
ACTGGTGGGAAATTGAGGAGAGAAAAGAAGGGAGGAAGGAAGGAAGGAAGGAAAGTTTGATGTGGTTATTGTGTTAAAGGAAAAGTGAGTGAGTGGAAGATATTATATATGTGTGTGTGTGATTAAATATATGTAAATTAATTTGGTATGCATATATAAACTGGTCCATGTGTACAGATGGAAATGTGGATAAAACAAATAAACATGAGAATATTTGAGGCCGAAAAACTCTCGTCAAAGTTTAGCAATGAATCTTCGCCCAAATTATTGTGAAAGTCTCAGAAGATAATCACCAATAATTCACCCTCATTTATTTATACGGTAACATAAGACTTTTGATTCAGATTCAGGTATTGATCTTTCACAAACATTAATGTTATTGTGGGTAATTTTTATTTTTCACAAACATTTATTGTGGGTCACAAGGCAGAGCATTGGTAAAAGCTTAATTTAAAATACACTTAATTATTTGCTACAACTGCAAACAGAAACTTTTACCAGGTGGACAGAGAAACAAACATACCAGCAAACCGAACCAATAACATAACATCCTTGGTGAAGGTAATGAATTCAGATTTATTGACTGATAAATTGATATATAAATAATGCCATACAAAATTTAATATTGATCTATCTATCTATAGGATGAAAGTAAATAATTCAAAACGATAATAATGAAGAAACTTTGCTGCTTCTGAAGTTCTTGAAAATGAGGAGAGTCATTAGATTTAAATTATTTGTGATGGAATGTAAATGGGCGAATATCAGAAGAGAAGAAACTGATTGCAAACCCACCCTTTCCTGACTGACACTTGGAATGACGAACTCGTATATCTGTCACAAAGTTTATGTGTTAGTTCTCTGACTCGCAAATATAATGACAATAAAAAAACAAAAATAAATATTGCTACTCATACGTTTTTCCGTGATTTTTTTTATGGTGTCCAATGAAAGGAGTAACTGAAAGAAACGAAACTTTTCTCTGGATTCAAGCTTTTAGACCAGATTTGATTGGCAACGTTAGGTGTTTATGAAAAGGTTTGTAGTGAAGGCATGTGTACTATCTACCGAATAATATACTGCCCCTAGTGTGGTATAACAACAGAGTAAAGAAAAATGAAAACCCATCTTCCCGGCCAATTCAAGAAGAAATGAAAATGAATCTTTGCTCCAGCGGCGTGTGTGACAAAAGAATAATAATAATAATGAAGTAGGTGTAGTGTGCAAGGAGGGAATCAAGACGTACGACCACAACACAAGGAATGAAGACAAGTGAGACGAGTGTTGATAGTGGGAACGCTGGTGGTGGTAGTGGTGGTGGTGGTGGTGGGAACTGATGAGCAGAAAAAAAATGTATTGTTGTGAGGTGTGGTGAGGAGATGAGGATTTATATATTGTTATTTTATTATGTTTTTGAAAAGGAACATTCATTAGTGAATGTGTATGTTTGTATTTCTCTGTCATTTGTATTGTGAGGTGTGGTGAGGAGATTAGGATTTATATTTTATAATTTTGATGTTTTTTTTTTAGGAGAAACATTAGTTGAAAGTGCATGTCTGTATAACCTTTATTTGCATTTACTAGTACACAAGTGAATTAAATTGTTATATTTTATATTATAATAAGAAATGTATTACTGAAAGGTGCGAGAAATTAAAGGCAATGTCAGCTTGAATACGTTCTTCTCTGATCCTAAGCGTAATAATAATGTGTCCCGTGTGGCTGGGTTGGAGGACATTGTCTGTCAGTGGGTTTCTTCCTTTAATTAAGTTTTTGTCACATTGCAGTTTCTTTCCTTGGCGCATTTTTTCCCTCTTCTCTCATTATCCTTGTTCTCTCATTTACCCTCTTCTCTCATTTTCCTCTTCTCTCGTTATCCATATTATCTCATTATCCTTATTTTCTCATTTTCCATATTCTCTCATTATCCTTATTTTCTCATTTTCCCTCTTCTCTCATTTTCCCTCTTCTCTCATTATTCCTCTTCTCTCATTTTCCCTCCCATATTAATCAACCTCTAATTCTACCCAACCAGATTATTCCCAAAACCCTTCCCAGCTTTCTGAACCATTCTGTATAGCTCAAAGTTTAAGGGCCTCACTCGCTCACTCACTCACTCACACGACCTTTGGCATATCCTGAATATAGACTCGGTGAGATGCGAACTTCAAAGAACAAATCGTAACTTATGCAGGAGTTTGACGGAAGTAGGAAGTCTCGAGTCAAACTGGTGAAGGGCACATGCAGAGAGGGTGACAGGCAGGAAGGGACAGTATTGTGTTATTATGATTTTAAGGGCATTGGAGTGCCTTGATTCCTCAAAAGTATGCCAGAAAACAGGCCCAGGTTAACAAAAATAATGGTGTTCTGTTGCTTGGAATAGTTTGGAGGATTCAGTTGCTCCAGATTTACCAACTTTGTACATCCCCCTTTACCATGCAGTCGTACGTATATATTATTATACTCTTGGACAAAATGAATAAACTGGTATTTGAGTACATGGAGTGAGTGTTGTGTAATTTCCTTTGTTGGTAACCAGTGTTTTTCTTCATATATATACCCACACACACACAGACAGACACACACACAAACAGACACACACACAAACACACACAATGGTGAATCGGGAATTTTATAACTTCCTGATGGTAAAGTGTTATGGGGTTAGGTTATATTTTCAAACTATCCCTCCAGGGGGCAAAGAAAAAGGAGAGAGAGAGATAAAAAAAAAAAAACTAACGATTTATATATTTACATTTGTACAGGCTGACAGGAAAATGGAGAACAGATAGTGCCAGAGAGAAACACACACACACACACACATACACATACACACACACACTCATACATACAGTCACACACACACACACACACATACAGTCACACACACAGTCACACATACACACACATACATACATACATACATACATACATACAAAATAAAGGAAGGGCAGGCATCTAAACAAGGGACAAGGGAGGATAGGGAACAAACGAGACAGGTCACTCACGGGGAGGGCAAACACACACACACAGAATAAACACACACGGCAAACAGAGGGAAACAAACACTTTCTCTCAGAGCCGACACCCTCCCTGCCTAGCTAGGTAAACCCACTCGTCTGTCAAACATTTTCACTAGGCTTTCTCAGAGGCTTGGTAGACAGTTCATAATTATTCTCCAGAGGTATCAGGATATTATTATTGTTTTATTTTGATCTCTTGAATGGATAATGGAAGGGTTTTCAAATTGAGTAGTAGTATTTCAAGTTTATTGTATTATTTGATATCTTGGATGATGGAAGGGTTTTCAAATTGAGTAGTGGTATTCCAAGTTTATTGTATTTTATTTTCTTAAGTCATACGGTGCCCTTTGTAGGTTAACGCGGAAATGGTTTAACTAAATCTTTGGATGTTAAATTGATTGGTACTGCTTTTATCAGACCAGAAAAATTATCATCGTGTAGGGGTCCGAGAGAAATGATAATATTGTCAACCCATTACTTAGAGAGGATTCAGACTCTTGTGTTTAAATCTCCCAAGCTCGTGCAAGCAAAACACATGAATATGCAAATCACACCCTCTGCTTTAAACTGGTAAATCCTTCCTTGTCTAGATTGTTTTCATGAGTTTTGTAGGGCATTTCCCCGGATCAAGGCAAACCTGACCTGAAAACTTAGAATGAGTGAGTGGGCTGCAGAACGAAAAACAATACTGCTGTTATGATTGAAGCTGTAAGTAACATCTCGTGAACATTTTAATAAGAGACGTGTGAAAACAGGTGTTTCTCTGTATGTGTCGTATCACTTTTTACCTTCCTCCCACCCTTCATATCCTGCCCCCCATGCCTTCATCCCTTTTTACCTTCCTCTCTTCCTGCCTCTATCCCTTTCTCCTTCCATTCTTTCCTCCTTCCATCCCTTCCTCCTTCCATCCCTTCCTCCTTCCATCCCTTCCTCCTTTCATCCCTTCCTCCTTCCATCCCTTCCTCCATCCGTCAACCTCGCCCCTTCCCCCTATTTCCTATCTATCCTCCCTTCACTTATTCCCTCCCTGTCTCCTCTCTGCTGGCCTGTCAAAGAAGAGTGACCACCAGGTAGCTTCCAACAGCAGCAGCAGCAGCCTGGCACACACCTCACCTCACCTCACTCACTCACTCACTCATTCCAGCCGTCCTCGTTGTCTGTTAGTCTCTGTCATGATTTTGTTTTCTTACATTACGTCTCTGAGGACTCCCATTATTTTTTCACGAGACCTCATACTTTCTACCTCTTTGGTCCTTATTCTTTCTCTTTTTATTTATCCTTCCTCTCTCTTTTTATTTATCCTTCCTCTCTCTTTTTATTTATCCTTCCTCTCTCTTTTATGATCTCTCTCTCTCTCTCTCTTTCTCTCTCGCTCACTCTCTCTCTCTCTCAAATCTTTAGCTTGCAGCTGGGGCTTGCACCATGTCATCGAGAGAATTTTTAACCCACCACCACCACCACCAAGGTCAAGTGAGGGTCAGTCTATTTTTACCTTCGTCAGATTGGTGTGGATTGGAAGAGGGTATTTGGTGTCAGGTAGACCAAACGTAAATAAGTATAATCGGGCACGGCTTATAATGCACACAACTGATAACATGTAGACAGATAGAGTAACAGAATGGGAACTCAGTGATACAAGAAATGTGGACAGATAGAGTAACAGAATGGAAATATAGACAGAGTAATAGTATGGGAATGTAAACAGATAAAGTAACAGAATGGGAATGTAAACAGATAAAGTAACAGAATGGGAACTCAGTGAAACAAGAAAACAGTTTATAAATAAATACCTGGGGAACCTAAGAGTCATTACGTTTGCAGGATCAGGGTTGGAGTAGAATGAGAACGAGCAGAAATGGATAATGGAGTGCTCAAATTATTCATTACTTAAGGGAATTTCACTAAAAGTTTGTCAGTCGCAAAAAAAATATAATTAACACACACACACACACAGACACACACACCTGGTACACCTATAAGCTACTTACCTGCTCCTATGAAAACATTTTCTGGCTACATTAATTAATTATCTAGAAAAGGTTTGCATTATTTCTTGTTTACTTACAGTGTTGGTATTAAAGTCTGTAGCATATTTTTTTACCTGGGGAAATAGATATAAAGGTAAGACTTGAATGTAGTTTTCGTCAACCCTCTTGTCGTCACTGTCATCGTCATCTTTCTTCCCTCTCGGATTCCCTGACCTCTCTCTCACTTTTTCACCTTTTTCTCCTCGCCTCTCTTCCCCTCCCCACCTCTCTCCCCTCCCCACCTCTCTTCCCTCCCCATCTCTCTCCCCTCCCCACCTCTCTTCCCTCCCCACCTCTCTTCCCTCCCCTCCCCACCTCTCTCCCTCCCCACCTCTCCCCTTTCCACCTCTCTCCCCTTCTCTCTCCCCTTCTCTCTTCCCTTTCCCACCTTAACATTACTTCTATTCATTTTTTGTTTATATTTGGTGTGTGTTTTTTGAGGACACCACTATCATTAAATGCCAGAGGAAAAAACTGCCATTATTAATTAATCCATATGATAACGATATAATTAAGTTTAAGCTTTTCTTTCAACAACGTAAAACTATTAAACACTTCAAACAAAATCTTCATAGCAGTAGGGGAAATTAAGTCTGATATATTTCTCTTCGTGAGGCGTTTATCTCAAAAGGTCAACAAAATAATATAGATACAACACAGAGCTCGACACAGAGACATCCTTTATTTTTCCTCGACCGAATCCTTGCACTTGTGATCTCTTCCCTGCAGCACTGGTAACTGAATTAACTTTGATTGTAGCTCTTTCGCCAGCATGGTCCAGTGGGAGGGGATGAATAACTCTTTGTAGTGACCCTTTTATCATGAGATTATTTTTGTTTCACTGGCATTGCTGAAAAGGTTAGCTGGCAGAGGGAGTGGTGTGTGTATTATATATATATATATATATATATATATATATATATATATATATATATATATATATATATATATATATATATATATATATATATATATATATATATATGTGTGTGTGTGTGAGAGAGAGGGAGAGAGAAAAGAGAGAGAGGCTAAGGATATAAAGAGAGAGCCACCTTACCTTCCATCAGAGAGAGAGAGAGAGAGAGAGAGAGGCTAAAGATAGAGTGAGCCACCTTACCTTACCTTCCATCAGAGAGAGAGAGAGAGAGAGAGAGAGAGAGAGAGAGAGAGAGAGAGAGAGAGAGAGAGAGAAAGGCTAAAGATAGAGTGAGCCACCTTACCTTACCTTCCATCAGAGAGAGAGAGAGAGAGAGAGAGAGAGAGAGAGAGAGAGAGAGAGAGAGAGAGAGAGAATAGAGAGATGGGGGTGACGGTTCCATGAGAAGGTGGGAAGGAACATGAAGGGGCAGAATAGATAGGCAATCAGGAGGTGAGGTCACTTAAAGATGGGAGGGTGAGAGGAGGAAAGGCACGCGTCAAGGTGAGGGGAAATTGACAGGTGAGAAAAAGTTGATGGGAAAAATGGCAGGTGATATAATGAAGAGGTGGCGGCTGGAAAATTGATTGGATTTCTATTTTTTTTTTTCTTTTTTTTTTTTTTTTTTTTTGCAGGGGAGCATTCGAGGAAAAATTAACTAAAAAGAGACAAGGGGAAATTAGATACTTAATAGTGAAATAATATAACTCTTATTAAAAATCTGAGAGTAATGAAGACAATTAAGAGTGGCATGTGAATTAATAAAGAAGGTAAATGCCATCAAATATTTTTTCTTTCTTCAGTTGTTATCCTCTTGTGAAATTCCCGTACTTATGGTGCATTGGCTCTTTCATTCTCTCTTTCATTCTCTCTCTTTCTTTCATTCTCTCTTTCATTCTCTCTCTCTCTTTCTCTTTCATTCTCTCTTTCATTCTCTCTTTCATTCTATTTCATTCTATCTCTCTATCTCTCTATCTTTCTTTCATTTTCTCTCTTTCATTCTATCTCTATCTCATTCTCTCTTTTTCAATCTATCTCTCTCTCTTTCATTCTCTCTCTCTTTCATTTTATCTCTCTCTTTCATTCTATCTCTCTCTTTCATTCTATCTCTCTATCTTTCTTTCATTCTCTCTCTTTCATTCTCTTTTTCATTCTCTCTCTTCCTGCTTTCATCTTTCTTCTTTCCTCTCGATAAGCATTTTATTCTCGAGTTAATAATGTCTTGTCTTCTGTTCTTATTCGTTGATCGTATTATTTTTTTTTATATATCCATCTTTATTATTTCCCTTTCCTATTTCCCTATATTTATTTATCCACACGACGGACACTCTTCCATTCTCATTCATTTATTTACTCTTTCCCCCTTTTGTCAATTTTTCATCCTTATTGCCTTCCCTTCCCTTCCCTCTCTGTTATTTTAATTCCCTTTCCATTTCATTTTTTCATTCCCTCCCTCCATTCATTCATTCATTAGTCATCATCCATCTTTTACGTAATTCTTCATTTTTGTTTTCTATTCACTTTTTGGCATTCCGTTTCCTTCCGTCTTTTCCGAGTCACGTTTTCAGTCTCACATTTTTCCTTACGTTATAATATTAGTGGGGTATTATTTATGGCGTTAAAGTTTTATTGGTTTTACCTGTTTGTACTTGTGTGTTTGTGTTTGTGTTTATGTTTGTGTTTATACTTCTGTATGTGTGTTTGTTTGTACTTGTGTGTTTGTGTTTGTACTTCTGCGTGTGTGTGTGTGTGTTTGTTTGTACTTGTGTGTGTATGTGCGACCTTGCTTCTATCTTGACTTTTTTTTAAATCCACCACTTAATTTATTATCTTTGAAATGGCTTGTCCTTATTAAACCTCACCATATCATCCCTCACCATTTGTTTTCTCAGCTGATGTGTACAGTAAATTCAGTACCTGTGTTTTTATCTGCACTTATTTGACTCCTCCTTAATTAACCTTCCACCCTCCTCTTATCTTTCTTTCTCTCTCTCTCTCTCTCTCTCTCTCTCTCTCTCTCTCTCTCTCTCTCTCTCTCTCTCTCTCTCTCTCTCTCTCTCTCTCTCTCTCTCTCTCTCTTGATCCATTAAATCCTATATATACATTTGTTTTTGTTTTTTCATGTTTAGTCATTTGTCTCGGGTTTCCGGGGATATCCTTCTTCCTGTCACATTACTTTCTTCCACCTCGTTATTCTATTTCATTATCACTTGTCTTTTTCTTTATTTGTCTGTCCATTTCTGTCCATCATTCTGTCCATCTTTCCTTCTTCATTTTCGCTATCAAAATATTCTAAATCTGTCTATGCTTCTTTCTACCTAATTTCATCTCTTTCTCTCTCTATCTATGTATTTATCTATGTATCTATCTATATATCTATCTATGTATGTATCTATACCTATCTATCTATGTATGTATCTATATCTATCTATTTATGTATGTATCTATACCTATCTATCTATGTATGTATCTATATCTATCTATTTATGTATGTATCTATATTTATCTATTTATGTATGTATATATCTATCTATCTATCTATGTATGTATCTATATCTATCAATCTCTATCTATCTATCTCTTATTTTATCAGCCACTGTCTCTTCCCTTCATCTCAATCATTCATCATTTAATTCTTAATTTTTACTGGTCATCTTTCACTACTTTTCTTTAACTTTCTTTCTGTTCGTTTTCCATTTATCACGTTTTTCTTTATGGCTCCTCTGTACCTATCTCTCATCCTCCTCTTTTTCTCCATTTATCTTAAACTTTCTTTACTTTGCCTTCCCCACCCCCCCCCTCTCTCTCTTTCTCTCACAGATTTTGTTTTGGTTATTTTATTAATTTTTCGTCAGCATATTTTTATTCTTAATTTTGTGTTATATATTTTGCTTCATTTTTATTTTATTTTGATTTATTTCGAATAACCATCGTCAATTCTCTTCTTCATTCATGCATCAATTTTCGTTTCCTTTCACTTCAACACTCATTTACTTTCCCCTCCTCCTTCTATTTTAATTATAATTTCAGTTAATTTCATTGATCTTCTCTCCTCATCATCTTTTTCTCTCCTCCTCCTCCCTATTTTTCTTTCCTTTTTCTTTCTTAATACCTCTTCCTATCTTTCCTCTCCTTCCATTTCACTTCCTTCATTTTTCCTTTTCCTCTCCTTCTCTTATTCATCATTTAATTTTCCCTTTTCCTCTCCTTCTCTCACGTCTCCTACCTTTCTCTTCACTGTATACTACATGCAGCCTCTCATAGGAAGAGGAGAATAGAGGAGAGAGGAAGGTAGGGGAGGAATAGGAGAGGAAGAATGAGGATGAAGGGAACTAGAAAGAGGAGGAGCATAAAGGGCAGGCAGAGGAGGAGGAGGAGGAGGAGGAGTAGGAGGAGGAGGAGGAGGAGGAGGAAAGAGGGTCGGGGAAGAATAGGAGATGGGGATTGAAGATGCGGGGAATAAGAAGGAGGAGAATAAAGGGCATTGAGAGTAGGAGGAGGAGGAGGAGGAGGAGGAGGAGGAGAAAGAGTGGTTAGAGATAAGGAGTGAAGGTATATAGAGAGATACATGCAGGAACCTGACTCCAATGTGGCAAGGAAAGGTAAGTTCACCCAACACCTCAACATTAAACTTATAAACACACGGAAATTCCCTAGACCATGGAGTGCCACGTATGTATGTATGTATGTATGTATGTATGTCATCAGTCAGTTCGATATGCCAGAACTACGGTACACATGCAGCTGTTTCTGGGAAGTTTGTTTTGGTAGCGAGCGAGCAGCAGTGTTGTGTTTATCAGCCACACAGAATTATACACAGTGCCAGTCATGATAAGGGTGTGTGGTATGTGTTGTCAAAATCAGTCAGTGTAATAATTGCTTGACTTGAGGTATTACAGTGTTCAGAACGAGGGTATAATTAAGAAGAGGTCAAGGAGAAAAAGGAGAAAAGGTAAAAATAAGAAAGAGATGATGATGATGAGGATGAGGAAGAGTAGGAGGAATAACAAGAGAAAAAGAATAACAGGAGAGATATGCGGAGGAGGAGGAGGAGGAGGAGGAGGAAGAAGAGTAGGAGTAGGAGAATTATTAGAACAGGAGAAAGATGGTGGATGTGTAGGAGGAAGGTGAGAAAGATCAGGGGACTCACTCACTCATGACCGCCTCCACATGCACTCACTATCTTCCTTCCTCCTCCTCCTCCTATTTCTCCTCCTCCTCCTCCTCCTCCTCCTCCTCCTCCTCCTCCTCCTCCTCCTCCTCCTCCTCCTCCTCCTCCTCCTCCTCCTCCTCCTTATTAAACATTTTCGACATGTGGTTTGAGTGACACCTCTTCGCGACACCAGGTACACGGGGTCGCTAATTATCTCCCGCACCGATATGCCAGCCAGGTGAGGGGAGGCTCAATTGCTCTCCATTTTAGGCTTTGGTGTGGGTGTGTGTGTGAGTGTGGGTTGGTGTGTGTGTGGGGGGGGAGTATTTGTGTGTGTTTGTAGGCGTTGCTGTGTGTGTGTGTGTGGGGGGGGGGTTAATGTGTGTGTGGGGGGGGGGGGGTAATGTGTGTGTGTGTGTTGGTGTGTGTGTATTTAGTGTTGACTTTATTTGTGTATTTCTATATAATTATTTTTATGTTATGGGGAAGGGGTCCTAATAAAAACAAATAAGTTAAAAGCAAATTGGAGAGCTTTTAAAATCTGCTAACTAACAGTGCCACAAAACACACGCCTCAATCATACATACAACCTTGGCAACGTATTCCCATTTCACGTCAAGGTTCTTATATCCATTGAACACGAAAACTGACACTATCGTCTATTGAAACTCAGCAGCCGCGTCGACACCAACAGTCCCCCTGGTGGTGAAGTTGGCAGGCAGTTCTTGGTGACATTCCTGAGCGACACCCACCCCGTCTGTCAATCACACACCTTTTACTTAAGAAGGGGAAATTTTGTGTGCGTGTGTGTAAATCTGGAGCAACTGAATCCTCCATACTATTCCAAGCAACATAACACTATTATTTTGTGTTTGTGTGTAAATCTGGAGCAAGTGAATCTTTCAAACTATTCCAAGCAAAGGAAAACACTTATTATTTTTGCTCATCTGGTCCCGTAATTTTGTTCATCTGGTCCTGTTTCCTGGCATACTTTGGAGGAAACAAGGCACTCCAATGTAACAAAAGGGATTTACCCCCTTAAGGACCCCAGTGATGTAGTCAGAAAATTGGAGGTTAGAGAGTCCTTCAAACATTGCCACAAAACACCACCTATACATACATTAAAGGGGCTTGTTTCGTGGCATAGTCAAGAGGAATCAGAAGCCACCATGCAGGTTTCATACACGATCACAGGGACCCTTGACTGGTTGTGCATACTTTTTTTTTAAGCTCTTATATTGGTTGTATCGTCTGTCCCCGTCAGGTCAATTATTATTCTTTCTAGCTTTTCAAGGAGAGCATAGAAACTGTTCTGTTCCCAACTCTCTCTAAGGTTCGGGATTTATACGTGTGTGTGTGAGTGTGTTTGTACTTATGTGTGTGTGTTTGTACTTATGTGTGTGTGTGTTTGTACTTGTGTGTGTGTGTGTGTGTGTGTTTGTACTTGTGTGTGTGTGTGTTTGTGTGTGTGTGTGTTTGTACTTGTGTGTGTGTGTGTACTCATGACAGTATGCATATGGAACTGAGGATGTATAATTTAATCTTCCATCTTCTCACAACCTTGGAGTCTCTTAGAAATTGAAATTATTTGCTATGCATGATAAAATTTGACACACATATTAACAAGCATCCTTCAGTACCCCTACTATTCAACACTATCCCTTAATTCTCTATTTATTATTCTTGCATGTTAGGGTCTGGGATTCGATTTGCTCCGTTTCAAGTTATCTAGTGTTTTTTAAGCCACCTATAGTACAGCAGTTGGAGGACGGGGAAAGGAAAGTCTCACGTTGGCAAGAGGATGGAGGAAAATGTGTCAGTGTGATATCTGCTTGACTGACACACGTATTTATGTACCTTTGAACTTCTGAATCGAGACATATTGCCCGTCCAAGTTATCGTTATTAATAGGCTGGTAATTACATCGTTAATGGAGCGACACACACACACACACACACACACACACACACACACACACACATAATAGAAAAATAACGCCAATGATAATAGTAATGGAAACGATTATATATATTAATAAGATATAAAGGAAAGGAAACCCCTGCATGTTTGTATGTATACATTATTATTATTTATTATTATCATTTCAAACCACCTCCACTCCCATATCATCATTTCATTCATGTCACTATCCACATTTATTTTATTATGCACAGCTTCACCTTCGCCCCTCACCAACACCAACACCCTACCTATAGGAACAGTTAACATATCGTCATTTTTATCAATAAATTCTCGACTACAAATTTGATACAGGAGTGAGTAGAGAGGTCCAGGCAATCTTCCCTATCTTGTCAGCTGGCGTCCCCCTCCAGTTGCACACATTTGCAAGTTACATCTCCGTCGTTGGCAAGTAGTTATTGAGTTGTCCATCAATATTGTTTTCTCCTGTCATTCATTCCTTCAGGTTCAAATATTTGTTATTGGGGTAAGAAATATAAACATTACTTTTAATTAAGTGACATACAAGATCAGTCTGCACCCAATTATTTTCCTTACAAAAAAATAACTATACTGTTACATTACCTTGATGATCTAGTTGTTAGAGAGAGAGAGTTATATGCTAATATAATGAACAATCTAATTAACTTTCTCAACTAAACAACCACCTATCCCTACACCTTCTCACTCAGTCACACACCTTCCATCCTACACCTCATTCAACAACTTCACCTTTCATCATATACGCCTATTATAATATTATTCTTCCCATCAGTTTTGTCGTCAAACTTTTCACCAATTTGTTTCCGTCGCTGTCAACCCGAAGAGGCCCGCCGTCGCTGTCAATTCCCTTATGACGTGTTGGGAATTGTCTATATATATATATATTCAACACAAACCTTCACAACAGGAATAAACAAAAAGACAAATCGACTGACTGTGACCTAATTTTCCACTCCCAATTTTCAAGACATCAATTTATATACAGGACGATTATCAGGGGAGAAGTTGTACATGTGTAAAATAGGTATAAGTGTGAAAGATAGGTAATAAAGACGGGTGTGAAAGGCAGGTGTGTAAAAGACAGGTGCGTAAGAGTCAGGTGTATGAAAGGTAAGGGTATATAGAACTGATGCATGTGGCAAACAGATGTGTGAAAGGCAGGTATGGGAATGGCAGGTCTCTGAAAGGAGCATGGAGTATTGGCAGGAAATTGAAGGATATTGATTTTTCCATATTTGACAACGGAATAGACTTCCTCCGTGAAGATTGTGCTTTTTGTACAGTTTGAAGGAATCACAAATTCTCATTTCGTGGACATCATTATTCTTCATTATTCCCAGGTTTAATTTTACGAAGCACTTTGTGTGTGTGTGCATATATATATATATATATATATATATATATATATATATATATATATATATATATATATATATATATATATATATATATATATATATATATATATATATATATATATATATATATATAAACAGAGATTTAATGTTGGCAGGGTGCTGAAGTGTTTAATTATACATCATCTTTAAACCCTTGTAATTTCCGGGGTGCCAACATGTATATAAACAAGAACCAAAGTATAAATAGAATCCTCATAGACATAGGAGTGTGATTAAATACAGACGTGTTGTAAATATAAAATGTAGAGAAAGATGTGTGGTGTAAACATCAGTCTCAAACAGCATCAAGTAAACCTAATCATCTCAAGGTACCGAGGAGATGCAGGAATTAAGGGCTACCATACCAGACATTTCAAATCAGATAAAGTAAATGTAGAACAGGTTCGCTAATGGAGCTATCGAGGTCAGCCAAATTAGCAACCGTGCTCTTTTTATAATGAGTCCAATAATGGGAGTGAGCCTGTCCCTGTGAGTAGTCCCTGGAATTTTATGGGTCACGACAGGAAGGATAGAATTACCAGGAATTTCATTATGTTGTTTCTCGTTTCTGCCTACTGGACTGACTGACTCACTCACTGACTCACTGATTTATTGATAAAGGCATTTTACTGTCTGATTGACTCTGAGGTTATCTTTCATTAGTCATTGTATATTGAGCGTTTTTTAATATCCTGGTGAAAATACACTGATCCTAAAATATATATTGAGTATGTCCTGAGTTTCACATTGCTCTTACATTTCAGAGTTTATATTTGCAGATAAGTATTTAGTTATCGTTAAGTAACATTTTACTTGTAACATGTTATTGTAACTTTCATTATTCTGGACACACCGTAAAACCTGAGTACCTGTAAAGTCAACAAAACTGAGTACCTGTAAAGTCTACAAACACTCACCAGTTGGGTGGAATTATACTTTTTGTCTTCAGTAGAATTTGGTAGTGTTGGTAAAGTGAAGGCTACGGTTTCCTCCAAAATATTCAACAAACCAGCAATTTTCACCAAAGGAGTATGTTTCATAACAAAGTTTGGTCGAGTTAATAGTCTCCAAGTCACTGCAAAAAAATATAAATTCTTAGATCTGGTGAAACACACAACGTAAACATTTTTCCGTTTAGGGGCATCACACTTTAATATCCGGATAAAAAACACGAGGTTCATGTTATGAACAGTGCAGCTGATTTACATGTAAGTTGTATAAGCTTATCTAAATTTTAGTTCCTAATGTTTTTTTGTTTTTTTAATCTCGCAATTTGTTCCTATGCACATTACTAGGGCTGACGTGAATCCGATTATTTAAACGTTCTGCTAAAGCTCTCTGGAAATTTTGTCCAATACACGATTGAGTCTCTTATTTTTCTTGTGATGGAATAAATATTTCTCCACTTACCATTTTTCCACCCAGTGAGTAATTAACTGTGAGGAGCCAATTCACCCTTTTCTCCATACCCAACATCATGACAGAAAAACCACGCAAGCTGATAACGAGAATATGACAAAGTACATTATCAGTAACAAAACAAATCTCTCAATGACAGACAGTGTGTTGCTATATATATATATCGAAATCCCTAAATATATAATTGTACTGTACACCACTTTTAACATGTTGAAATAAATGCACGGACTCACTCTCTTTCTCTCCCTCTCTCTATCTCTCCTATTTTTGCATTACGAGCTTAAAACCCTAACCACCAGCCTATTCCCTCCACATAGAATAGATTTGCCGGACCCCTCTCGCCAAGAAAACAAAAGAGCATATAAAAAAAATGGTTAGAAAAATGGACGAGAAAAAGTACAGCGAACTGAATTGAGAGGAAAAATATGACATGAAAAGTTTTACATGGTCCTTCTTTTTTTTCAGGAACTCGTTGTTTTCACTTTTGAGTTGCTGTGCCATATACAATTTTTCTTTTCATTTGACTTTGTGTCGGTAATCAATATTGATGGGTTGTCTGTAGACGAAATTTGTTGGCATTTATGTAGGTAAAAAATATCCTGTGTGCAAAGGAGACTGGTTATGGATGGGTTGGGTTGGGTTAGGTTGTGTTGGGTTTAGTTTAGTTTGGTTAGGTTGTGTTGGGTTTGGTTAGGTTAGTTTGTGTTTGGTTATGTTGGGTTACGTTGTATCAAGTTTGTTTTGGTTAGGTTGTGTTGTGTTAAGTTTGGTTTGGTTTGGTTAGGTTGTGTTGGGTTAAGTTTGGTTTGGTTTGGTTAGGTTGGGTTGGGTTGGGTTGTGTTAAGTTTGGTTAGGTTAGGTTGGCTTAGGATTAAGTAAGAATAGGTAACGTTCGGTTAGGTTGATGAGGAAAGGTAAGGTTGGGTTGGGTTATGATGATAGGGTTGGTTAGGCCAGGTTAGGTAACGTTAGAAGAGGCTAGACTAAGTTAGACTGGGGATAGTAGTTTGCAATAAAGTTAAATTTGCCTAGGAAACAGAATCACGTGTGTTGACGAGTGAAACGTGAATCCTGCCGTGTAAAATATTGAACTGACATCCGGGACTCGTCGATGATTGCGGTCACGTACTTGCAGGAATCGTTTCACTGTTTACATATTGGTTTGTTATTCCTCCCTAGGCCGCTGAAACATCCCGCCCGATACGGTGTGCAATCACTTTATACTTTCGTCGTGTTAGTGAAAGAGCAATGATGCATAATAGTGTTGCAAGCCATATAAAAGTTAACTAATATGTCCTGTAGTTACCATTGCATTTGTGTGTGTATAGTAAAACATTTCGAATGGAAAAGAAACATGTGTGCTAATTTCTGACGAATATTGATGATTAATTCCATAATATGATTTATGTAAGACACTGACTAAAAGGTACGAAACATTTGTGGGCAACTGTACGAAGCCAAGGAAGAGCCTCCCGTCTTCAACTTGTACCCTTTGTGGCAGTCAGGTTTAAGGAGGGAATCTGTTTTGGGCAAACTGGGAATCTACCGACGCCTCCAAAACTATAGCCTCCTACAAAACAAATCTCCTATTCCATGACAGAGGTAGTATTTTTTTTTTTTTTTTGGCAAAGTATGAAAGCATTAGTAGCAACTCAAGCTAAAATCGTTGTCTTATTTTCTGTCATTATCCTAAAATGGCAGTTTAAATTGGGTAATATATACTTTGTACATTCGAGGCTCCTAATTCACTCAAAGTATGCTAAGAAACAGACCAAAAATAGACCTAAGTTAAAGCAAAATGTTCCTTGGATTAGGTTGGTGAAAAGAGTTGCTCCACATCTACAAACAAACATATGCAGTAATTCATTTCTCAACACTATAGCTCGTGGTCATTGCGTGTCACTCGGCTAATTAACGTCGTCCAATCAATCAATCAATCAATCACAGTCAGTCACAGTCAGTCAGCTAATCAGTCAATCTGGTACAAGAATAATGAATGACCTGTTGTTTTTATCCAATGGAGTACTAATTACAGAGTCTGAATGAGCCTCTATGCTGTAGTTGAGTTGGGTTGGGTTGGGTTTCGGTGCACCAGCAGGTTTTGTTTTTCCTATTCACTTACTCATGTAGTTTTCTTTTTATTTTTCCTTCACTCCAGGGTGCTCGCTCATTATGTCCTTCTTATTTTTGGGTGTTGCCTTTGTCGTTGTGTATGTGTTAGCGTTTGTTGTGTGTGTGTGTGTTTGTGTGTGTGTAATTGTTTGTTTGTATCATTGTTTACTACCGAAATTCTGTATGTGTATAGAGGAAGGATATTTTGAATACTTTGTCCCTGTGTACGTCCATATTGCGTCATTCATAAGTTTTATAGTCAATAACCTGTATGTGTGTATATGAGTATAATTGGTAAGCCCGTCACCGAATGAACACGGTGTTGTTGTGTGACAGGAATGTTTATGTACAGTTTTCATGATGTGATGACAGACGATGTTTTCCGGGTGTGGAGTCCTGATTGATCCTGCTGTCTTCAAAAGTGTCGACGCCATTCATGACTCACTGACTGACACCAAAGAACACCATCAATCACCAGGGATGAATACTTGAATGAATAGTGGTCATGTGTTGAATGGCAGGTGCTTGACATTCATGATGGTAGACAGACATGAGTGTATGGTATGGTACAGTCACGGTCAATAAATAGTCCTGCAACACCTTCCAATGTAATAATGGCTTCGAAAAAATTATCCAAAACTATAGCTGGTGGTCTCTGCATTATTGGGTCATTAGATTCACTCAAATAGTTCGCTTTTATTCACCAGGTTATTGGACTTTTGACCATGACTGTACCTCGTGTGTAGCGTGAATAAAAACATACATAAATACATACAAACATACATACAAACATACATACATACCTTTGCAGTGAGTGTATGAAAAATAAGCATAGTAAGAAGTTAAGTACTGAAGCCGCCCCTGGAGTACAAACAGCAATTTTTGTTTTTTTAGAATTTTTTCCTCTCGCCTGTTTTCCAAAATGCCGTGCCAAATTATACCCGCAAAAACTTCACATAATTGTCCCACATTCTCCCTTCACTTTTTCTCTCTCTTTTTGGCTTGAGGCAGTTTTAACGCTGCTGGATAATAAAGCGAGGCACTGTTGACTCTCAAAGTGGGGGAAGCGTGCTGGAATTAGCGAAGTAAGTGTGCCGTTGCCTGCAGTTCATAAAGCGTGGTGGAATGGACCACTACTTTATCCCTATTGACAGTAGAGCAAGTCCACCAGTCATACACGGTGAGAGAGAGAGAGAGAGGAAGAGAGGATATAAATATAGAAGACATAGGTGGAAGAATGGAGAGAGAGAGAGAGGGGAATACACACACACTCACACTCACACTCACACACACATATAAAAAACACACCTAGGCTCTGCTTGCTATGACAAAGGGAGGGATGATTCTCTCTTGCCGTTATAGAGTTTTACGTCCCTGCCAGAATCTGATACATTGTCATACTGGCTGCAATGGGGCTTTTATTTGCATACATCACTGGGAGCTAAACCTATTCCATACGCTGGCCAAAATCTATTTTTACGCTCTACTTGCACGCCCGCACACACATGGCTACACGCACTCATGTTCTGGCACAGGAGCTCACCTGACACACACACACACACACACACACACGCACACGTATTCATACATACACACACAGACACATATATTCACACGGACACATATATTCACACAGACACATAATACACACACACGCATTCACACACACACGCATTTACACAAACAGACACACACACGCATTTATTTACACACACACACACACACACACACACATGCATGCATTCGCTCTCCCATGCAATTTATGCAGCTTTAATATGTAGTGAAGAGTCAACGTAATACGTTGCTGTAACAGCTGCAGTAAAATTCTGTCCTTCTTTCTAGCCTTTCATAAGCTCTTATTATGACACATAATGTGAACTAAAATGTAAGCATTTTTCCTGGGTATATTTTCATGAATAAGGTATAAAAATGCAATTGTATGCATTAGATTTTTAACGCTACTAAGAAGTGATTAATTAAAAGCTCACATTTCACGGGAGGGACCGAAGAGAATTAAGGGGGTGTGGGAGTAGGGGGACGGGGGGGGGTGAGAATAGGGGGACAGGCTTGGAATGGGTAGAAAGCCTGTCCCCTATTCCCGCATCCACCTAACCCTACCCCCCACACACACCCCTAACCCCCCCCCCAAGCTTGTCCCCAATTCCCGCACCCCCTTTATGCTTACCGACCGTACTAGATTTAGGATGATGTTGGAAGTTATGTGTTGTTGGTTGGTATGCATTGTGGTGTATCGTGTGTCTCATTTTACGGAATTGTAGCGGGCCGTTCATTCATGTAGATGTGATGTGGTGTGGTGTTATGAGGTGTGGTGTGGTGTAGATGTGATGTGGTGTGGTAGGGTGTGGTGTGGTGTGGTGTGGTGTGGTGTGGTGTACGTCCCATGATGCTTACCAATGCGTACTGTTGAGGTGATGTTCCACGGAATTTAAACCACTGCATCACACACACATACTTCATTCACACACACACAAACACTTCACATTTCACACACACACACAAACACTTCACATTTCATTCACACACATACTTCACACACACACATACTTTCATTCACACACATCGGTAAGGTAAAATAATATAATAGTAACGTCAGAGGCATTTTAATTTTCTGAAATCTTGAGTTAGGAGTTTGATTATTGTACTTTTTTTTCATCTCCAGTTCTTACTTACAGTAGGTTTTGTGTTGTTGCATATTCTGTCAGTCTGTGTGTTTGTTGCATATCATGGCTTCCTGTGTCATGCATATGTTTGTTGCATTTAGTGGCAGTGTGTGTTGTGTGTTTGTTGCATATCATGGCTTCGTGTGTAATGTTATGTTTGGCATGGTGTGGTGTGGTGTGGTGTGGCAGTCTATTTAGATGCATGTCGCGGCCTTATTCATGACGCAGCTCTCATATATGATGGAAATTCGGCCTCTCGCGTTCCCATCTTGTCGTAAACGCTAGAGTAGTGCGACGTGGCCCACAAGGC